>JAVJIX010000001.1:2440000-2732500 GCA_036785185.1 Paratrypauchen microcephalus
TTCTTGCACCAGGAGTGGAATAAAGTCACCCAAGAACAATGTGAAAGACTTGTGGAGAGCATGCCAAGACGCATGAAAGCTGTGATTAAAAATAAGGGTTATTGCACCAAATATTGATTTCTGAACTCTTCTTAAGTGTAAACATTAGTATTGTGTTGTTTAAAGTGAATTTGATCTTGTTTCTTTGCTTTGTTTGAGGTCTGAAAACATGTATCTTTTTTGTTATTTTGACCATTTGTCATTTTCTGCAAATAAATGCTCTAAACCAGGGGTGTCAAACATGCGGCCCATGGGCCAGAGCCGGCCCTCCAAGACCTTTAATCTGGCCCTCGGCTGATTTTCTGTTTAAATATTTTAATTTTCTATTAAAATATTGGTAATTTTCTGAACCTGTTTTCTGTGCAGCTTTGCATAGCAGCGTCTCCAGCACCTTCCGCCAGAGCAGCACAAATGAAGACTTGCCGCTCTTAGAGGACCATCGTTTTGACTGTTGACCGTGACGCCCTCATCAGCAAAATGTAAAAAAATTAGAAAAGTGGACGCCGAGTGCAGGATTTTCCAATAAAAACTGACTAATTCCTATTAGTTCACGGAGGTGAATGGGAAACCTGTATGTTTGTGTTGAAATTGCATTTTTCTTGAAGTTTCAGGTTGTTCATAATATTATAATAGTTTGTAAAAGAAAGAGATCATGAAATAAAAAAAAACTTCTGTAATAGATTTGCGTTTCTCTGCACAAATATTTGGACTTATTGCTATTTTTGGGGTATATATACCATGAGTTTTCTGATCCGGCCCCTTTGGGATCAAAGTAGGTTGGATACAGCCCCCGGACCAAAATGAGTTTGACACCCCTGCTCTAAACGATAATGTTTTTTATTTGGAATTTGGGGGAAATGTTGTCAGTAGTTTATAGACTCAAACAAATATGTTCCTTTTGCCCAAACACATACCTATAAGTAGTAAAATCAGAAAAAAACTGATCATTTTGCAGTAGTCTCTTATTTTTTTCAGAGCTGTATATAGAAATAAAGCATCTAATTTGTATTGTGAATTGATCTGATTAATAATACTGTACATAAATATTATATCAAAGAATACAGTATGCATTTAAAGGGGGCATATTTCAGTGTTTTCTGATCTTATATATGTTGTTTCTATTGTTCAGAACATATCTGAAGTTGTGTTTTGTTTCATTCACACATGTTTAATGCACATACAGTACCTTGCAAATTTAGGCTTTCAGGAGCCCAAAAAACACTCCGATGTGATTTCATGTGGTAATACTCCATTTTTAAACTCCATACACCTTCATTAGAGTCATTTGGATCATTTCAACCGTGGAATTGCCTATTTCTACTAAACAGCAAAGTAAAACTTGGCTTGAAAACTTAACTTTAAAACTCCCACTTCATGACATCACAAGGTGGAACAGAGCATTTTGAGGTTTGGAGATGTACAGACTAATAATACAGGATTACTCAAAGATATGTGAATGAAACAAAACACAACTTCAGGTGTGTTTTTGAGGCGGTAACAGCATTATAACATGGATTAAATCTCACATGAGACAATTTTGTGTCATATAGGACCTATCAATACACTTCTGTGGTGTATTAACAGGATCGGACCTGGGAGATGATGCTAGATTGTTCCAACATGCATAGATTACAATTAAAACCTCTTCAAGAATGTTTTAATGAGGGAACAACATGATATCACCCCCTCTTTAACATTTATAAGATTCATTTTGTAGCATTCACCCATTTTCATCTCTTTTACATAACATTATCAATTCTTTGACAGTCACCAGCCACCTAAAAAACTTCACCTCATAATACCTCCATCCAAATTGGCACAAAACATTCTACCCTGATGCTCGCACGCCACATCAAAGCTGCAATGTTCGCACTAAAAACTCCCCATGCAGGCCCACTTCCTGTACCTGCTCAGTGCATATGGGGCAGAGAGCCACACGTGTCCTCGGCGCACCGACGCAAAGCCGCGGTGCATTCAGAGTCCAGCTCGTGCGTCACAGTGTTTGGTTTGGTGTGAGGGAGATGTTTGTGGTGGGGAATGAACGCTACACGCCTGAATGCATGGCTGCGCAGAGACAGAAGGAGAGATGGATGGAGCATCTTATCACCTCTTTACTTCTTTTAGGTGTGGTTTTGGTTTGTGCGAGAAACAGCTGTGTTTGTCAGAGCACATGACGCCGCACCACATGGGATTTATTTAGACTGAGAAACATCTTACATTTATTTCTGTTGTTAGTACAGAGTAGGCAACAAGTCACTTTTGTTACAGTGAAATCGTAATAAAGGTATATTACAATGTGGGCCATATTTGTCCCATAACAACTAGATCTGAGTGATTCAAGATTCAAGATTCAAAGCTTTTGTCATATGCACAGTAAAGAAACACATTTCCCTGTACAATGAAATTCTTACTTTGCTGCCCACTCTGAATGCCAAGAGCAAAAAAAGTTAAGATAGATAAATAAGATAAAGAGAAGCATGTAAAAAAGTATAATCAAATAGAAACAATCTTTACCGAATATACACTATGAAAAATATAGGCTAGGTGCTATGTACATATTTACAGATAATGTGCAACATTGGTTTATGTGCAACTGTCAGTAGTAAATACGGGGTGTAAACGTTGTTGATATCGTGCAAACAGTGCAAACAGGAAGTGTAAACATTCGAGCAGTTAGTGTTATAATAGGCTGATAAAAATATATACATATATATATATATACAGCTCTGGAAAAAAATAAAAACCCACTGCATTTTTTCTGAAATCAGCATCTCTACATGTATTACAGCCATTCCATTCCAGCGTCTGTTGAATTCCAACACAAACACAAAGCTGAGCTACTTCAGTTCTTGCATCAGGAGAGGAATAAAGTCACCCAAGAACAATGTGAAAGACTTGTGGAGAGCATGCCAAGACGCATGAAAGCTGTGATTAAAAATAAGGGTTATTGCACCAAATATTGATTTCTGAACTCTTCTTAAGTGTAAACATTAGTATTGTGTTGTTTTAAAATGAGTTGGATCTTGTTTCTTTGCATTGTTTGAGGTCTGAAAACATGTATCTTCTTCATGTATTATTCTTTTTCTTTTTTTTTTTTTTACCATTTGTCATTTTCTGCAAATAAATGCTCTAAACGATAATATTTTTATTTGGAATTTGGGGGAAATGTTGTCAGTAGTTTATAGACTCAAACAAAAATGTTCCTTTTGCCCAAACACATACCTATAAGTAGTAAAATCAGAAAACCGATAATTTTGCAGTGGTCTTTTATTTTTTTTCCAGAGCTATATATGAATATAATGATTTAACAAATTGTTGCATTGTTCATCGACTTTTCATCGCCCATATTCCCCTGTTTTCTGATCTATGTTACAATGTTTTCACTTGGAGTTGTGTTTTCTTTCATTCACCCATGTTTAACACACAAACCCTGCATATTGAGTTCTTCTCTCAAACAAAAAACACTATCTTCCACTATCTTCCACCTCGTGATGTCATATGGTAATACAGGAAGTGCTTCGCTGTGTTTTTAAGTGACCTGGGAACGCCTTGGGGTACCCCCTGAAGGAGCTGGAGGAAGTGTCCGGGTTGAAGGAAGTCTGGGAGTCCCTGCTTAGACTGTTGCCCCCGCGACCTGGCATCGATAAGCGGAAGAAAATGGATAGATGAAAAAAGAAAACATTTGCATAATAAAGGACCTTAAAGGGATAGTGTGTTTTTTTATGTTAATCTTTATGGCTTCCCCTTCAACAGTGTCCTGAGATTAACACTGACTTACCCATGAAAGCGCGATGTTATCCTCCGGTAACGTAGCTCGTAAACGTAGTTCTGGTAAGTTCACGGGGTCATTTAATAAAGCTTGTTTTTCTTCTCAATACATTTGTCCGAAAAGTGATATATTTGCATCCCAGACAGTTGTCCACTAAAACTTCAGCAGCGTATTTCGCATTTGCATATTTTCTCTCTCGATTCGTATCAATGCGCCCACGTTAGCTCTATTAGTCTGTCAACTTTTAGCAGAAGTTTACAAGTTCGGAGGATAACCGGGATCACATCGCGCTGTCATGGCTAAGTCAGTGTTAATCTCAGGACACTGTTGAAGGGGAAGCCATACAGATTAACATAAAAAATAAAAAAAACGCACTGTCCCTTTAAAGTAGTCATAATCTACTTGTCCTACTTGTCGAAGGGCCATAAATCACTCTTCATGCAGGGAAACTGCTCAAGTGTCTTGCTCAAAGACACAACAACAGTACAAAAACTACATATTTGACCCCCCAACCCTGTTATGTACCATTTGAGCCACTGTAGTCCTAGTATCCTACTCTACTTACAAAAGATATTTCTAAGTAGAAGTCCAACATAGGTGAAGTGGGCACATTTGCATATTTGTAAGTAGTATTTTTTTTGTTTATTAACACGTATTTGACCCTTATTAATGTTTTAATTTGCATAACCTTATTCTGCTGCTAACTATAATCATACCCAAACACTTTCCTATTAACAAAGTCTGTATTACTGCTTATTACTGTGATGTGAGGGCATTGTGAGACAGTCATTTCTGCAGTGTAAACATGCTAATATTGACAGTAAATGCAGTCTGTTTCCTGGTTTGGCTGTAGCGTGGCTGGGTGCTGAGGGCAGTGGAGCAGAGGTGAAGCTGGTGCTGGGGCAGAGGGACCAGAGCGTGGCATGTGGGTGACAGTGTCAACACCGAAGGCTGACTCATCCAGGACTCCACATGACACCCAAAGTTACCCTATGACGTCAGCTCTGTGAAGACAACGATGTACAAAAGTCATACGAGGGTTCGAGCAAATACACAGAAACACAAGCATCTGAAATGACTTGCCGTGTACTAACAGGGTTAAAATAGATACTGATCAATTCTAAAACTTGGGTTGAAGCTAGATACAGATTTTTTGACATAAATAAAAACAAAACAAAACACATAAACAGGACAAAATGTTACCTTCTGTGATTTTTTTTGTTGAAAGAAATTGATCTTGAGCTTTATCAGAACTATAAGACCACCTTTGTGTAGTATCACAATTCAAAACTGACCAATATTAAATAATTTCCTCCCAAATTCTCTGCTTTGAATTTAATCCAAACTCATCCACAACCTTTTTTTTTTTTTTTTTTTTACTACAGATTGGATAAGAGAGCTGTTTTGGTCTTTCATTGTTGGACCAAGTGTTCAAATTAAGATTTATACATGTATTATTTATGTATATTTATGTCGCTGGTTGGGCCTGACAAAATAACGGCTACTGCTGGAGGTTTAAGGCTATGGAATATGATAAGAAGTGCAAATATCGGTCTAATCTCTAATCACAATCCAATTCTATGTAATCTAACATACAGGATGAAAGCCATTATTAGGCCACAAGTTTTTAGAATATGCATTTGTAGATTTGTAGAACCTGATGTGTTTGTTTGCCTATGACGAAGAGGATAAGACAGTGATGGAGATGCAGATGATGATGAGTCAGATGTAGTTTTATTCAGATAAATATACACAAATGACAACGACAAGATCAACAAAACAGGAAGTTTGCTTTATGCTGACTCCACAAAGGCTAAGGCTGCATCACATTTCTCTGTCTTACCCCTTCGTCTTACCCCTACCCCTTGGTTTTGCGCGTTCATGTGAGGGCAAGGGGTGTTCTGATTCTAATTTTGATCAAGGGCTAGAGCCACGACCGAGGGCTACATACTCCTTGAAACGAAGTAAACTCTCGACCAGACTTTAAACGAAGGGGTACGCCTACAAGCTCAGGCTGGTTTTGAGATCAGGATGGCAGCGTCTCATCGACCAACCAAGGAGTCTCATAAATGTATTTTCAGCAGTTGTAATTATCGATTAACAGTTTAGCAGATTTACAATTATGACGCTTATGTTCTACGTGACTTTTAGTGAACTGTTGTTGCGGTTTTAATTGTAGTGATGTCTGTTTAGCAGACGTTATCGTTTTTATCTAACTTTCATGCATAAACCAGCTAGTTTTTTTGTCGAGCTGAGTTACCCGATAATCCTTGACATTTGTTTACGTTTGTTTGCGTCAATTGTTGTCGCCTCTGTAGACGTAGCAGCCAGGTAGAGGCAAGGGATGATGACGTACCCCAAGCCCTCTCAGCTCGGTATCGTGGGGCAAGACAAAGACGTAGATAGAGGGGTAGGGGAAGGGGTAAGACAGAGTAATGGGACGCAGCCTTAGCCTCTCGTCCAAGTGGCTTCTTCAGGTCTGACACAGCTCCGGTAAAGGACTGGCTTAAATCTTTGTCAGAACAGAAGGGCTAACGACACTCAAACGAATGCACTTTAGTTATTTGCATGTTCACGCTAAAAACCTTTGTCCAGATCAGAACAAAATCCAACCTTCTTTTGGTGTGGACCCTTCCTGAACCACTGAGGGATTACACAGACCTTCTAATGAAAATTTAATATGGTTCATGAGGCAGCAGGAATTCAGATCACGCTTACAGGCTGCACACTGGTGATGATGTTCCTGAATGAGTCAGCGCCTTTTAATATGAATGTTGGAACTGGATCTTTTTCTTTCCAATTTTTATACGTTTTTATCCTGATTAACCCCCGAACCGACACAAAACTTAGCACTAGTCTGAACCATTTTAAACACATCTTAGCTTTGGTCATCTCTCATTGCGATTAGTTTGTAGCTAAAGGTGCATTGTGTGAAATGCGTTTCACCATGGAGATGTTACTGCTTTGTCTGGAATGTTTCTATCTTCACAGAGACCAAACCAGACCAAGTTTCAAGTTTCTGGTGGGCACTGCCTTAGATCTGCCTGAAGGAAGGATCTAACACAGATGAGAAAGCCACAGTAGACCTCAATCTGCCGCACATCTTCACCTAAAAGTCATGGGTCACTCCTTTGAGGACAGTGAGGTACAGATCTTAACCAGAGAAAAGAACTGATTTGAGAGGGGAGTTAAAGAGGCTATTTTTGTCAAAAAAGAGAATCCTTCCTTGAACAGAAATGGAGGTCTCAGACATCATTTGTCTCCCATCTATAACTCTATTCTCAAACCTAAATCAAAACATGGTAAAAGAAATTCAATTTGTCAACTGGACAAAGTTTATTTGGTCGAAGACATTTCACAGCTCATCCATGTCGCTTCGTCAGTTCTGGTTAGAGTGCTGATGGACACTAGTCTGGTTAACACCTGACCATATCACAAGTGAGATATGGGTCTGGAAACTCGCTTCGAAAAATCCCGTAGCGGAGGTGTGGTTAGCGATTGCCAACGGCCGTTTATTGGGCGTTATGAATGTCTATCATTGAGCGTATACGTAAGTCCATAGCCAATCATGTCAGTTGTCAGTTCAAACTACAAGCTTCCGTTTGTCATGTAGTACGCGTCACCGTCTTGCCACACCTCCCCCGCTCTCTGATTGGGGCCCTAAATCTGAGACTCTCGCTTGGACGAGTTTCCAGGCCGCCTTCCAGTTCGAAACGAACGGAAGCGGCCTGGGAATTCCCAGGCTAGATGGACACTGATTATATCTAGTTGCAGGGAGGAGCTAACTACAATGAAATTACTCTGAAACTATCACCTCTTTGTTTTCCAGTTTCTTTGTTGTTTAACATACCCATTCAGTACCATAATGGGTGTTTTCACACCTCTGGACCTGACCTGGCTGCCCTGTTGTTTTCTTTGTTTTGATTTAGGTTTGAGAATGGAATTATAGATGGGAGACAAATAGTGTGTGACCCCTCCATTCCTGTTCAAGGAAGAACTCTCTTTTTTGACAAAAATAGCCTCTTAAACTCCCCTCTCAAACCAGTTCTTTTCCTTGGCTAAGATCTGTACCTCACTGTCCTCAAAGGAGTGGCCCGTGGCTTTTAGGTGGAGATGTACGGCAGATGAAGGTCCACTCTGGCTCTCGTCTGTGTTGTTACATCCTCTTGTGAAGTGACTGTTTTGTAGCGCTCACTGCAGTCTTCACTACACTGAATGGAGACCACATTGCTTTGTTTGTGGCTCGGTGTTTTGTCCTTTGGGTGGACCAGTTTTTGTCTTAATGTGTTTGTGGGTTTGAAATAAACTGGGATTTCATACTGTCTGAAAATCTAAATCAAAACAAACAAAGGTCCAGAGGTGTGAAAAGCCCTGCATGGCTATGCTACAAGACCCCACACTCCACTCCCACTGCGTATTGAACAGGCTTACCTAATTAACAGAAACTGTAAACAAATTAGGTGTGGTAGTTTCAGAGTAATTTCATTGTAGTTAGCTCCTCCCTGCAGACAGATATAAGGCAGTGTCCACCAGTGTCTGACCAGAACTGAAGAAGCAGCTTGGATGAGCTACAAAACACATTGAACCAAATAAACTTTTGTCCATTTGACAAATTGAATTTCTCCTTTTGCCATGATTCCAGGGAAAAAAAACATTAACATCTACATGGAATCAAACAGTTGGAGGACCCTCTAATGGAAAAGTTACACACTGCATCTTTAAAGAGCCATTAGTTGGAAAGGGCCCTTCAGAGCTTTTCAGACTGAGTGATGACAGGTGAAACTCTGCTGCAGCTACACAAACACAGATGACTGACACATGAGGAAAACAGTGACTACAACAACTCTGACTCATTCAAACCACGCATGAGAAATCATAACAGACACAGAGCTATGGGCAGTGGAGAGGAACCATAGGAGAGAGGTGTGGAGGCTCAAGATTATGAAAGACACGCACTTTAGAAGCTCTCATCTTCATACACTTACATTGTACAGGTGTTACTATCTGCTACTGATACACATTCAGGTATAATATTCTTTTTGATAGTATTTAAATATATCTAGTCTCACTTGATTTTAGAATGACATGTGAAACTAGCATATTCTTAAATTAATCTTTTTATTTAAGGTATTTGATCAGTTTTAATGAGAAAATATAGTAGATGTAGCTGCCATTAAATAAGTAGTATTTCTTTATTATAACATGTTGTACGACTTAAAGGGGCCGTATTACACTATTTCTGATCTGTTATACTGTTGTTTCCTCATCACAAACATATCTGGAGTTGTGTTTTGTTTCATTCACACGTTTAACACACAAACCCTGCATATTAAGACTGAGTTCATGTCATGTTGTAATACAGGAAGTGCTCTACTGAGTTTTTAACCTCCATGCACCTTCACTAGAATCATTTGGATTATTTCAGACCTGGAATTGCCAATCTCTACAGAACTAAGGGTAAAACGTTGCTGTTAATGTGAAAACTATCACTACACGGCATCACAGCAAAGTATTTTGAGCTTTGGAGAGGTGGACAAACAAAATAAAGAGTTACTCAAACATGTGTGAATGAAACAAAACACAACTTCAGATATGTTTTTGACCAAGCAACAGTTCTATAACATGGCATAAAGCTTACAAGAATCAATTTTGTGTAATATAGGATCTTTAACTGCGTCATAAGTAGTTACTAAGCCTGAATCATTCTTAATAAACGATTATAAAGCTAAACTGGCGTAGCCTGCCAGACATATTCAAACTCTATACATTTAAACACCACATTGTTCACAAATTCAAGCAATGAACGTCTTGAATGAAAGCCCTAACCTCAATGCTACCGTGCCACTCAAAAAAATGTATAAACTGACATTAAATACTCATTCATGCATGCCAAAACCCATGAAAGCTGTGATTAAAAATAAGGGTTATTGCACCAAATATTGATTCCTGAACTCTTCTTAAGCGTAAAAATTAGTATTATGTTGTTTTAAAATGAATTTGATCTTGTTTCTTTGCATTGTTTGAGGTCTGAAAACATGTATCTTTTTTGTTATTTTGACCATTTGTCATTTTCTGCAAATAAATGCTCTAAACGATCATATTTTGATTTGGAATTTGGGGGAAATGTTGTCAGTGGTTTATAGACTCAAACAAAAATGTTCCTTTTGCCCAAACACATACCTATAAGTAGTAAAATAAATTTAAAAAACTGATAATTTTGCAGTTTTGCTGTAAATTACAATATGTTTTCAGTTTGAATACTTGTATGTAAAAGTGCATGTTATTTTTGCTCACATTGCTCACATGTTATTTTTGCACACACACACACACACACACACACACACACACAGTGCGGTCAGGGCACAGATATGCTGTGTATCGCACCACTTCCTTTGCATGGCTCTGTGCATGTTCACCTGATGATAGCTGCAAACGTGCTAACGCCGCTAAACTGAATCACACATCAAACAGACCGATGCACACTCGATGTTCTCAATAGATTTAGACGTGTAAGGGGAAACAGCTATCTCATTTATGTTCAATTACTATTATAAGAACTGTGAATGCCTGCAGGGTTGGTAATCTTCGGCACAATCTGCTGTTACAGAGGCAAACAACTTAACACCTCTTGCAAAGATTGTAAATAGCAACATATTGTGCTCTATACCATAATTAATCAACTCTAAATAGGTGAGTTTGACGTATATTCTTTGCATACGGCCTAAATAACAGGATATAAAACAGACTTTCATCACTACTTTGCATTGGTATTGCAATTCCTTTTCTCATCATGCATTACTTTTCATCAGTTTTATAGTATGTTCATTTGAAACTTATATATAAAGTCATTTCTTAGCCCATATTACATTAAAAAGCCTGTATTACGTTCTGATCTATGTTATAGTGTTATTTCCTCATCATTTCCTCATGGAGTTGTGTTTTGTTTCATTCACACATGTTCAACACACTAATCCTGCATATTTAAATTGAATTCTTATCTCCAACAGAAAACGCCCTGTTCTGTTCTGCCTTGTGATGTCACGTAGTAATACAGGAAGTGCTTTTAAACTTCATACACCTTCAATAGATAGTGATAGTGGATAATTTCAGCCCAGGAGTTGCCAATCTCTACTGAGCGAAAGGTAAAAAGGATTGGACATGTAGACAGACGAATAATAAAGAGTTACTAAACAAAACACAACTCGTGACATGTTTTGGATGAGGAAACAGCATTTTAACATGGCTCACAAGAGTTAATTTTGCATAAAATAAGACCTTTAAGCAGTACTTTTTGCTGCAAGTTTTGAAAATCTACCTTGATAAAGCCAATTATTAAATATTTTGTATCTTAATGAGAATTTACACATTAATAAAGGTCTGGTGAGTGATTCAACCTGTTATAAAATGAAAATGTTTGAATTATTCCCTCTATTCACCAGATTATGACCCTCGATAGCCCTCCACTTGAAAAAGTGTAGACACCCCTGATATAAAACACAATATAATTTGATTTTGTGTATTTTTATAATCTCACCCCATAAAACTTACCCCAGGCATCTGAAATGGTTTTAATGTTGAAATCTTGTTTACCTGTTATTTATTCTTTGTTACTGTTATAATTAAAGCTCCTATAGCCTATTGTACCAAATTGACTCTTGTGAGCTTTAAGCCGTGTTATAATGTTGTTACCTCGTCTAAAACATACCTGGAGTTGTGTTTTGTTTCATTCACACATGTTTGATTAATCCTGCGTTATTATTCTACGTCTCAAAAGGTCAAAATGGTCTGTTCCAACCTGTGATGTCATCAAGTGGTAGTTTTGAAGTTACCTTTTGCCCTTTGCTTATGAGATAATAGCACCTCCAGAGCTGAAAACACAGCAGCTCACTTCCTGTATTGCCACGTGACATTATAAGTGTTTTCATTTCGTGAGAAGAAATCAGCCTAAACATTGAATGGAATAATGGTGTTTATTATCTTGTTTATCACATGTTTTATGTTCACTGTGGGCCTAGGGGGCGCTGCAATTTCAAATCCTGTGTGTGCAACCTGTACATATGTTTTTTTGACAATAAAGCTGACTTTAAACTTTTGAACTTTGAACTTTAATGAACTTTAATGATCTCCACGGAGACAGATAGTGGACCCTCACCAGAAAAGTTACACAATGGATTTTTAAGATGAATTTTCAGAGATTTTTGTTTAGTTGGTTTAAAAAGTGAAAATGTCTCCACTGACAGATATGTTTTTCTTGAAATTTAATAAGTAATTAATACAATCAGTCCAAAACAGCTCCATGCAAAAAAATCACTAACATAAACTTGACTGTACTAAGCCAGTCTAGTGAAACAAAACATTATTATTATTATTATTATTATTATTATTATTATTATTATTATTATTATTATTATTATTATTATTATTATTATTATTATTATCACATTTTCTAAGTCATATGCATATTATTTAATTTTTTTTAATTTTTTTTTTTAAAATGTGTTTGGTATTTTAAAGTGACCTCAATCAGCCATAACAAGGCAACTGGTGAAAGGTGAGACAACAACACTGGTGATTTGTTCTGGCTCTGTAGATGAGTGAGTGAGTCATCATGGATGGATGGATGGATGGATGCAGAGTTTTTGAAAAGCTTAAATAACCACAGCATTGTTAAAGTGAAGGCACTTCAGTTCAGAGTTACACAACTTTACTGTGTCATGGGCAAAATGTGGAGCTGTTAGAACTCTAGCCTGAACAAAGAAGGCCTCTCCACACGATGAACAATACTCAGGTATGAAAGGACAGGCCAAGGCTGATGCAGAGGCATGAGCTCCAGCACGTTGCATAAAGACCTTGCGTAAAGAGTAGGGTTGTCACGATAATAAAATGTCAAATGATTCTAGTGAAAGTGTATGGAGTTTAAAAACAGAGTAGCTCACGTCCTGTATTGCCACATGACATCATAAGTGTTTTCATATTTTTGTGTGAAAATGCAGTTAAACATGAGCGAATGAAACAAAACACGACTCCAGGTGTGTTTGTGATGAGGAAACAATATTATAACATACAGCTCTGGAAAAAAATAAGATACCACTGCAAATTTTTTCAGATTTTACTACTTATAGGTATGTGTTTGGGCAAAAGGAACATTTTGTTTGAGTCTATAAACCAGTGTTTCCAACCTTTTTTGTCTTGTGTACCCCGTGAGCCTTTTTGTCATACCTCGAGTACCCCCTCACTCATACGTGTTGATAATTCTCCAAAAGTAGAACGTGACACAGCGGATTATTAAATGAAAATCATTTTATTTCATCTCCTTAATTTGAAATTTTAATTCTCAGGCATTTTCTCTCTTTTCTTTAACTCAAATTAGAATACAAAAATTCCAAAAAATCTTCCAGCGACACTGCCGAGTACCCCTTGCAATGTGCTTGTGTACCCCTAAGGGTACTTGTACCCCTGGTTGGGAAACACTGCTGTAAACTACTTACAACATTTCCCCCAAATTCCAAATAAAATATTATCGTTTAGAGCATTTATTTGCAGAAAATGACAAATGGTCAAAATAACAAAAAAGATACATGTTTTCAGACCTCAAACAATGCAAAGAAACAAGATCAAATTAATTTTAAAACAACATAATACAGTACTAATGTTTACATTTAAGAAGAGTTCAGAAATCAATATTTGGTGCTATAACCCTTATTTTTAATCACAGCTTTCATACGTCTTACGTCATACGTCTTTTTTACAAGTACATGGCTCTGACAGATCTGACCCTACCCCACTTACCCCTATACGGCGTGTACATCAGATTGCATTTGCCCCACCCCCACCTGTACCTGCGGCAAGCTCCGACAGGCTCTGACTCAAACACACACATGCATACCAGGAATCTGCCCTTACACAATACACCCACATCACACCACCTCGGGCCGAACCATG
Organism: Paratrypauchen microcephalus; assembly: GCA_036785185.1. NCBI lineage: Eukaryota > Metazoa > Chordata > Actinopteri > Gobiiformes > Gobiidae > Paratrypauchen > Paratrypauchen microcephalus. The sequence goes on from JAVJIX010000001.1 coordinate 2,453,751, forward strand.
GGAAACAAAACCAGAACTCTGCTCCAGTTACCTCCAAAGCCGTGACTGACAAGCAAAGTGTCTGTGTGTCATTCACTCAAACTGTCACTCAGGGTCACGGCATAGCAAAAACAAAATGTCCTGCTCATGTTCAAACTACTGCCTGCCTGCATGCACTTTTTTTCCCTCCTGTCCTAATGTCCTGGAGCTACTGTGGCGAGTAAATTTCTCCTGTGTGAGATCAATAAAGGCTTATCTTATCTTATCTTATCTTACTTCCGTTAAGAGACCAAACCAGGCCAAGTTACAGGTCAGATCTGTGGAGAGGCAAGGTTACATAGTGCACTTTTAAGAGTATAAAGGAGCGCTGTGTAAATTTTCTGGTAGAGGGTCCGCCATCTGCTTGTATTTCTCAAAATGTCCCACAGTATGGCATTACACTTGTTTATCTCCACACATCTATCTCCAAAGAGACAAATAGATACCACCGGCCCAAGTTACAATTCAGATCTGTAGAGAATCGAGCCCACTCAGAGTACAAATGTGTGGTCTTCCAGGTATTTCTGAGCAATAAAAACACCTGTAACTGCAGTGCAAGAGAAAAATGCCATACTGTGGAACATTCTGGACAAAGCTATAAAATCTACAAATAAGTGTCAGAACCTGAACCAGAAAAGCTTGACTTGAGTTATTGTATTCACTAAGTATATATTTTTATTTGCTGTATTTATTTTAATATGTTTTAAAAATACTTTTCTAGTTTTAAATGGCCTGCATTTATTCAGTTCCAGGTATTTTTTGTTGTGAGTGTGGTCACCTTTCCGCAGATATGACCTGTGATATGTGCTTGTCTCCGTAGAGATAAATTAATCCCACACTGTGGAACACTGCAGACAAAAGCAAGGCAAGCTTGTTTGTGTCACAATTCGTACATAAAGTAACTCAAAATGCTTTACAGAATAAGAAAGATATTAAAGATCCCATGACATGGTACTTCTTGATGCTTTTATATGCCGCCTTAATGGTTCCCTAATACTGTAAATGAATCCTTCTTCAAAACCAAGCCTCAGTGCATGAGAGAGCCTCATGAAGACAGTCAGAATTATAAATATCTCTCTCAAACACTTTATTCTGGGCGTTGTTGCTTGAATGCTAATGAGGAGGACAGAGACAGTCCAGTGCAGTCTCCGCTCTTTCCTCGTTTAGCGGTGCCATGTGCGCTGGCCCCACTTCCGCGTTTATGCGCGGAGGAAGATATGAGACGATTTCCATTGAAAAATAAACACATTTCCACAGAAAATAAAATTAAACCACTGCTGTTTCAGAGGTTCGGAGGCTCGGATAAAGGACATCCGAGCCTGGAAACACTCTCATGTGCCTCCAGGCAAATAAAAAAAACGCATCTTGCATTGCGTAGCTCGTTTGCGGTCCAAGTTCTCTGGGCGTGATTTACAGAGACGGTGGGTAGACATCCAGACGGGCGGTGGAACTGCATTTGCATTTTTCCCTGAGTGTGACATCAGAAATTTCCCTTGTTCAGAATCGCCCGTATGAGCTGTCTTTTTTATAAATGCGGAAAAGGATCGCAAATGCTCAGTTTACACATTTCGCAACTTTTAGCCATGGGGGGGCCCTAAACAGGGTAGGGGAGCTCACATTAACGTTCAAAAACCTCAGAAAGTGAAATTTCATGCCATAGGACCTTTAAACTCACAATTCAAACAAATCAAAACATAAATATTAATAACTAAATTAACATTAAAAGATAAAATAAAAATTGAATAAAAACCTTTCAGTCATATGCACATATGCAAAGCAATGACATATCCAAGGAGACAAGCAGAAAGTTACACAATGGAATTTTAAGATGTATTATCTGAGAAATTCATGTTTAGTGGCATCAAAAGTGAACATTTCTCCACTGACAGATATGTTTTTCTTGAAATATATATATAGCATATAGATAAGTGTCTGTTATTTTAAGATTACCTCAATCATCCAAAACAGGGGAACTGCTGAAAGGTGAGAGAACAACATTGGTGATCTGGTTCTGGCCTTGTAAATGACTGACTGAGTGAGTGAAAGAAGAAGTGAAAAGAAGTGTGGCCTTAAGAGAGAAATGATGCAGAGTTTTTGAAAAGCTTGGATAACCACGGCATTGTTAAAGCGAAGGCACTTCTGTTCAGAGTTATACAACTTTACTGTGTCATGAGCAAAATGTGGAGCTGTTAGAACTCCAGCCTGTACAAAGAAGGCCTCTCCACATGATGAACAATACTCAGGTATGAAAGGACAGGTCAAGGCTGATGCAGAGGCGTGAGCTCCTGCATGTTGCGTAAAGACCTTGTGCAAAGAGTAGGGTTGTCACAATACCATCAGAGAGATACTTTATCAAGTTTATCTGCAGAAATATTTTCACTGCACTTCTCAGTGGCGTTTGTGTCTCAGTCGAAGGTCTCAGTGCAGTTTAACATGAGGACTTGTCAGGGAGGGTCAGCAGATCATGTGTCAGGGCAGTTTGAGTATGATGAGTATGAGTATTTCATCTGGAAGGTCTTCTGCCACATTTGCTGCCACATTTGGTGTAAAAAGCCTGTAGCATCTCAAAGATCCATAGCTATCTCCTTAGCTAGCCACTTGTAGTCTCCATGGATACAGGAAAAACAAACTGTACACAATCCAAGAGTCCCTGATTTGTGTGTGTCCTTTGAACTGCACGTGCAACACTTTTTGTTGGTTAAAATCCCATGAAGTGATGTTAAATAATGAGCTAAAAAACTAAAACATTTCAAAAACAACCCAGTGTCTGAGCCAGGTAGCCACATAAGCAGCCAACCACTCCGCTGCCATGGTGGGAAAAAAATGGTCTAAATATAATTGTGTTGTTCTCTATGACAATGACAATAAAACAACTCTTCATTTTATTCAGGTTCACTACATTTTAAAAATATATGTTTTGGTCTATAACTTCAACAATATCCTGTGTTTGAATGGATAATTACCATAGTAACACTGTTAATATTTCATCACTGTGGAATCCTCGAGTACAATGGAAACATCTCCTTTACTATTGATGGCCACTCGAGCTAAAGGGGTAGGATTAACTAAACACTTATAACTTCCTCAAACTGGAGCAGGAGTAACTGAACGCCCTGAAGCGCAGTGGAATGAGGATTAGAATTGCTGTTGATGATGAGGGGCGTGGCCAGTGAAAGTAGGCTAACGGGACAGTGGATGCTATGGCGTGAGAGAGCACCTGTCTCACCGAGGACGCACCACTCTCCGCTAACCCGAACTGGCAGCACCTCCGCTTGACCTTGTACCCCCAAACACTGCTTCTCCCCTCTTATCCCATTAGGAGGCAGGCACCATGCAAGACCCATGGACCTGTCCAACAAACATCAGCCCAGTGGAACAAACAGGGCCTTAATGCAAACAGACAACCGAACAATTACAGCCAAGCACACTCACAGAAGTGGGCATGCCCCAGCAGAAATGGTTAAATAGTCGCTTTAAGGGTCTAGCAAACCCAATGCTTCCTGAAAAGTAAAAATGTGTGACGAATTTAAGTAAAATTTAAGTGGAAATCAAATGCAGTTGCATCTTCTAAGCCAGAATCTCTTTACACAACTAAAGAGAGTTTGGAAAATTTTAAATGGCAACTCAAATGGACACACATTAAGAATACATTATGCAACAGGTGGAGACAGGGTCAGATAGCGTTGAAATTCAGCAAAATAGTGAGTGTGATAGGCCACCATGTTAGTAGTGCGAATACTAACAGCTGTTTTGAACATTGCACTTAAAACTTGTACAAAATCCAAAGTGATAGATTCATATTTAAAAGTGAGTTTTCTTTACTCCTCTTGACCGGCCGCTATGTTGACTCATATTCAAAAATTAAATTAAGAGGTATTTTAAATATTTTATTCCACTATTTACCTTTTAAACTTTATTTTTTCCACATAGATGAAATTACTTCTTAGAAATGGTGCTTCTTAGACCTCAGAGCTCCTCTTTGTTCAGAATAGCTCCAAGTGTTGAATGTTTGTTTGTCACTATGTGTTTTACTGCTCAAACTAACTGGCCCTTGGCAAAAGGAGAAATTCAGTTTGTCAGCTGGACAAAAGTTTATTTGGTTGTTTTGGTACGTTTCGCAGCTCATCCAAGCTGCTTCTTAATTTCTGGTCACTGGTGGACACTGTGGACTGTTGCCCCCGCGACCCGGCCCCGGATAAGCGGAAGAAAATGGATGGATGGATGGATGGTGGACACTGCCCATATCTGCTTGAACGGAGGAGCTAACTACAATGAAATTACTCTGAAATTACCACTCCTACTTGTTTTCAGTTTCTGTTAGTTAGGTAAGCCTATTCAATATGCAGTGGGAGTGGAGTGTGGGGTCTTGTTAGCAGAACCGTTCAGGGCCATAATGGGTGTTTTCACACCTCTGGACCTTTTCTTTCTTTGTTTTGATTTAGGCTTGAGGATAGAGTTATAGATGGGAGATAAATGATGTCTGAGACCTCCATTTCTGTTCAAGGAAGGATTCTCTTTCATGACAAAAATAGCCTCTTTAACTCCCCTCTCAAACCAGTTTTTTTCTCTGGCCAAGATCTGTACCTCACTGTCCTCAAAGGAGTGGCTCGTGGCTTTTAGGTGGAGATGTACGGCAGACTGAGGTCCACTCTGGCTCTTCCGTCTGTGTTGGTACATCCTCTTGTGAAGTGACTGTTTTGTAGCGCTCACTGCAGTATTCACTACACTGAATGGAGTAGACCACATTGCTTTGTTTGTGGCTCGGTGTTTTGTCCTTTGGGTGGCCCTTGTGCGATTAATAAAGTCACCTGAATCTGCATCTGAGAACGTATTGGTTAAATTAGATATTTGGAAATGTACATGTCATAGTATGAATTATAGCTGGAAATGCTAAATAATCCCTGTCACATTTTTAGGGAGTGCTCTATACATTGGATCACATTGCAAATAATCATGTATTCAATCTAATAGGGTCTATATTATAAAAGTATGTCAAACTATAAAACAAAAGCCACTTCAGCTAAAACATGTGACCCCTCTGACACACATACACATGTATTTACAGCCACAAGTGAGAAAAGTGAGTCAGGTCTCAACCACCAACTGACCCACCTCTGCGTCTGTGTTTAAACTGGTTTCATTTGTTGAGAAGGGGCTTTAAGGTTTTAAGACGAACACAATTTAGTTGCAGTATGTGTGAAGACAAGTTACTGAATGGAACACCAGCTGCTATGTGACATTTTTATTGACCGATGACTCAATCGAATATATATATATAGATCTATTTTAAACACCAAAACCATTTCAATATTTTGACTACTGTCTCAAACTCCTATACAATTTGCAAAATTAAAGTTAGCCCAAAAAGAAGGACCTATTCAGACCGAAGACTTTTATTTGTTTAAAATCACGCTGATGGCCAGTAAGGACGCTGTAACGAGGAACTGTGCCTCATTGGAACTGAAACAGTGGATGGAAATAATTGAGGAAATTTATTTGATGGAAAAAAAAATACTATCTGAGGTTGAGAGCAAGTAAATTTGAGAAAAGATGGTCCAAATGGATCAACTATAAGAATAAGAGAAATTTACTTTTTTTTTTGTAGAACTCCACAGATTTTGTTTTGTTCTATACCTTTGCTTTTGAAAAAGCATAAATAAAAGGTAAAAAAAAAAGCCCAAACTATGGCTGAATGTTAGACAAAAACACAACAACAACAACAACAATAAAAACATTTACCCTAAGCATTCCTATAGTGTAGTTTTATATGACCTTACAAGTTCTTTTCCACTCTATGAAGTCTTGAAACTCTGTCCCAGTTGCCTGATTATGTAACAGTACAAGAGGGGAAGTAGAGGGTGCACAGAAAGTACATATGCAAACAAAAAATATGACCTAGTTAAACAGGAGAGATGGCCACAGCGCAGTTTAAACATGCATTTTACTCGCAAATCGTCCCTTAGCTCCTCTCTGCTTTAGATAGAACAGAGCAGCATCCAGCCAGTGCATTTGTGGTTGAAAATACAAGCAGTGTATGTACATATTACGCTCAAGTTAGCATCCAGCTAAGTGCTTGGCAGTCAGCAGTGTGTGGAGACTCAAATAAGTTTAACCACAAAAACGCACAAGATGAAATGGGACGTTTGTACTACATATTTAAAAACATTTTGCTCTGCACCAATAAAAGTCAACATAAAATAGCAAGGTGCAACGCCATAATGATGAACAGATCCCAGACGGTGAAGGCCAATGAAAATGCACGAACAAATTAAATTATATAATATTTTCAGGGAGAATCTTTTCCAGGCACCAGATGTGTCCAGAACTCTTAAGAAATATGCAAATGAGATAGTATTTTCATACACTAGTGAGGCAAACAAACTCAGCTGTGTTTGACATCCAACACCAAACCAAATCACTCTTTACATGTGAGGAAAACATGTACGCTCCGAGTGTTGGGTGTATCCATATTGACTGAGGTATATCAAAAAGTACTACAATTGATAAAATGTCATTAATCTTTGAAATACACTGCCTTTGTGTATTTGTATAAAAATATTTATGATACAATTCAAGCTGGAGTGGAGCAAAAGTAATCAGGCAGAAGCCTGATCCCTTCAGCCGTCACATTTTTGAACAACAGGCCCCGCTGAGTGTGCTGTAACGCTTATTGTATGTCTTTGTGTTTGTTGTGTTGTTGCTGTGTGTGTCAAACAGGCTCTGTGTGCGTGAAAATGAATTTCCCCTTGGGGACAATAAAGTCTAAAGTCTAAAGTCTAAAGTCTAAAGTCTAGGACTCAAGGTAAAATTCTTCATAACTGAGGAATGCTTTAATGGTCTCTTGGCAAAAGGAGAAATTCAATTTGTCAACTGGACAGAAGTTTATTTGGTCGAATACGTTTCGCAGCTCATCCAAGCTGCTTCTTCAGTTCGGGTCAGACGCTGGTGGACACTGCCTATATCTGCCTGAAGGGAGGAGCTAACTACAGTCTATGAAATTACCACACCTACTTGTTTACAGTTTCTGTTAGTTAGGTAAGCCTATTCAATATGCAGTGGGAGTGGAGTGTGGGGTCTTGTTAGCAGAACCATTCAGGGCCATAATGGGTGTTTTCACACCTCTGGGCTTGACCTGCTGCCCTATTGTTTTCTTTGTTTTGATTTAGCTTTGAGGATAGAGTTATAGATGGGAGACAAATGATGTCTGAGACCTCCATTTCTGTTGAAGGAAGGATTCTCTTTCTTGACAAAAATAGCCTCTTTAACTCCCCTCTCAAACCAGTTATTTTCTCTGGCCAAGATCTGTACCTCACTGTCCTCAAAGGAGTGGTCAGAGGTTTTTAGGTGGAGATGTACGGCAGATGAAGGTCCACTCTGGCTCTTCCGTCTGTGTTGGTATATCCTCTTGTGATGTGGCTGTTTTGTTTCTAGGATTCAGGGTTAAATTCCTCATAACTGAGGAAGGCTTTAATGGTCTCTTGTTTCATCCACACATGTTTGAGTAATCCTGAATTATTGGCCCGTTCACATCTCCAAAGCTCAGAATGCTTTGTTCCACCTTGTGATGTCATTTACTGGTAGTTTTACGTTTTGTTCAGTAAAGATTAACTGAAATGATCCAAATGACTTAGTGAAAGTGTATGCAGTTTAAAAAGGCAGTGGAGCACTTCCTGTATTACCACATGACATCACAAGGTGGAACAGTGTTTTCGAAAATAGCCTAAATATGCAGAATTTGTGTGTTAAACGTGCGTGAATGAAGCAAAACACAACTCCAGGTCTGTTTGTAATAAGGAAACAACTCCCATACATTATAACATAGATCAGAAAGTAGTGTAATATTACCCCTTTAAATATAAACTCATTAGTATTGAAATTACTTAGTATTACTTGGCATTGGATCAAAACAAGGGGTATCTTATAACAGCTACTTTTGGGCAACAGGACAATTCAAGAAAACACAAGGAATTATGATATATATTCTGATAGCCGCGAATTGAACCCACAACCCATCGCTTTGGGCCTTTCCCACAGTAACAGAATCCATGTGGGCATAAAGATGAGTTTATAGATATAGTTGCATATCTGTCATCCATAGACGCATTATTTACAACTATCATTCCTTCCTTCCATTTCTCCATTGTTTGATTGATACCTTGGCATAGCAGTACTTGTACCGTTGTAAACTTGTGTACTTAACTATCCACCTATGCAGGGTGTAATAATCTAACCTCCTTGTGTTTCTCCCACAGACCTGCTCGTACCTGCCTCGTACAGTTATAGTGCGCTCCTGTCCGGACCTGCCTAGAGCCATCAACCATCACATCCACACGTAAACACCTCACAGCACTACTCTTATGAGGAAATACAAGACTGCAGGCATGTACCCACACATACTCTACATACATGCACAAACACCAGCCTCCAAAGGTATGAGGACAAATTTCCATTGTGTAGCTTTTCTGGAGAAGAAGAGAATCTCATGGATGCATCTCCTTGTATCCATGAGATTAGAGATCAACTGATATTGTTTTTTTTTTTGTTTTTTTTGTTTTATTTATTTTTTATAACCGATGCGGATGGTTTAGAATCCATGCCTCTGATGGTCGATAAGCTCTGCCGAAATTTTTGGAACAATTTGAATTTTTTTTTTCAAAATTATGTAATTTAAATTTACTACAAACTCACCCGCAAGTCATGCTTTGTATTCTTTATGCAGCAAATCGACCAAAACAAAATATCGGCCTTTGCTGCAGGTTTAAGGCTTATAGCCGATATGCTCATTCTTTCATTCATTTTCTTCCCCTTTTCTGAGCCTTCGGGTTGCGGAGGCAGCAGTCCAAACAGATCTCCCGCACCGGCCCCCATGGATCCTCCTGCGGGTGGTGGGTCCGTGGGAGGACGGCCCCCCTAAGTCGCTTGACGCAACCGGCCTTGATGTATCTTGATGTATCTTCTGTCATACTACCAGTGTATGCTGTCAGAAAAACCACCTTCTCTGAAAATACAGATAAGTTCAGTGAAGAACCACAGCAAACACTTATTTAAGTTTTAAGAGATAAGATAAGATATGCCTTTATTAGTCCCACAGTGGGGAAATTCCAGTGTTACAATGCACAGATCAAGAACAGCAGGAAAATGTAGCATGCAATAAAACAAGATAATAAATAATGGCTTAAAATAATTTAAAAATATACTTAAAAATATACTCTAGAACAGGGGTGGGCAATTATTTTTCCCCAGAGGCCAAATGAGAAGCAGAAAATATTATGGAGGGCCGGGCCAAAAGTTTGAAGTCTACTCTGGTTATTAATTTTATTTCTACATTGAAATCAGTAAATGGCATTGTTTACAGAAGCGGGTAAGTTCTGTGTTATTATTAAGTAATGAGAGAGTGAGGTTTTAAAAACTGAATTTATTCAAAACAAGAGTAAACGTGAAACATTTGTAACTCTTTTTCAGTCACATTAACCCCACAATGCTTTCTGAGTTTAACTTTCTTAACTTTGTATTAAGACACCACAATGTCTTTGTTTGACAAATAATATAATACATGATATGTCCCAAAACGTTTTGTCCAACTGCTAAACTGTGGAGAGAAAAAGTCAAAAATGTTTAGTGTTTTTGTTCTTGATCAGTGAGAGAAATCTGTTGAGCTTTAACAAGTGCATCAAAGTCAGGTTCATGTTTGAGGTGGAGATGTGAAGCACGTCCGACAGATCATCAGTACAAATGCATTATAAACAATTTTGAAAGTAGGTTTTATTTTCTTAATTCCAAGCAACATTTCACGGCCCGGTCAGAGTCGGCTCACGGGGTGTATTTGGCCCCCGGGCCTTGAAATGCCCGGGTCTGCTCTAGAGAATAGTTGAATATTGTAGTGTAGACAAAGTCGAATGACATTTTAACAGTGTTCATTGTACAGTCTGACAGCAGCAAGGAGGAAAGACCTGCGAAACCTCTCCTTCACACAGCGAGGGTGAATCAGTCTGTCACTGAAGCTGCTCTCCAGAGCAGACAGAGCGTCCTGCAGGGGGTGAGACTCCTGGCCCAGCATAGAAATGGCCTTAGCCAGGACCCTCCTGTCCCCCACCTCCAGCATTGAGTCCAGAGAACAGCCCAGGACTGAGCTGGACTTCTTGATGACCTTGTCCAGCTTCTTCCTCTCCCTCTCTCTGATGCTGCTGCTCCAGCAGACCACACCGTAACACTGGCATACAATATTCCAATATAGTTTGATCAAAATACATGAAGCAATGATAACACATTTATAATTATCCTAACAACGCAGACACTGGGGGCGACGTGGGGTTAAGTGTCTTGCCCAAGGACACAACGACAGCATTCATCTGTGGGAGCTGGGATCGTGCCGCCAACCTTTGGATCAGTGGACGAACACTCTACCGACTGCCACCCCAGCCGACATGCTGAAAATCCAAATGTCAGGCTGATATATGTGTCCCTACATGAGATGTTATTGCTTGGCCTGGAATGATCCACAGTAAGGCGTTAAACTTATCTTTCCTCATTGAGACAGGCAGCCAACAACAGCAGCCTAGGTTACAGGTCAGATCTATGGAGAGGCAGATCAGAATGCGTTTTTTCAGGTATTTTTGACCAATAAAAACACCTGTAATTGAATGAATGCATGAATATGGGCCAAGCAATAATCTGCACCATCTGTCCCTCCAAACCTAACTAATTTATCATCAGCTTACAGATGCTACGTGAAGTGTCTTGCCCAAGGACACAACAGCAGCATTTGGTCATAGCCGGGACTGAACCGTCAACTTTCGGGTTTGCTGGGAAAATGGTGAAATAACTGAGCTAAATAGTCAACTTTAGTGTGATTTCCTGTGAAATGTCACTGGTTTCCTTCCAAGCGTTCAAGTGCGTATATCAGCCGAGGATGGAAATATTAAAAAATACTTGGGAGGCAGTTTGATTGGTCAATATTAGCTCAGCCACCTCCAGGACTCAAAGTGTGGTCCATACATATTTGCTGTTATGAGCAACCAGAGTCTTTTTACATTTACTTTGGAGACTGGTCAAGCCCTTTAATACATGCAGAGCTTCACAGTTCTGCTGATGTAAGGAGTGCACCTATGTATTTATTTACTTAATTTGTTTATTTATTAGGATCCTCATTAGCTGTACCCGAGGACCAGCTAGTTTTCCTGGGCGCCTTTATTTAAAAACAGTTTTAATTTAATAAAAAACATGTCTTAAAGGGCCCATATCACGCTATTTTCTGATCTAGGTAATAATGTTGTTTCCTCACCACAAACATGCCTGGAGTTGTTTTTTATTTTATTTTTTCATTTACACATGCATATTTAGCTTCTATAGTTGTTCTCTCAAACAGAAAACTCTCCATGTGATGTCATGTGGCAATACAGGAAGTGCTCCACTGTGTTTGTAAACTCCATATGTCTTCTCAAGAATCATTTGGATGATTTCAGGCCTGGAATTTTTTTTTTTTTTTTACTAAAAAAAAAATGATAACAGGAGAAGTTCAATTTGTCAACTGGACCAAGTTTGTTTGGTTGAAAACGTTTCGCCGCTCATCCGAGAGGCTTCGTCAGCTCTAATAAGAATACTGGTAAGACACTTGCTTATATCTTGCTGTAGGGAGGAGCTACCTAGCTAACTACTTTCCGGAACTATCTCATTGGTTTCGGTCTTTTGTTTCTCTGGCGTCTAGCTTAACGATCCCTATTCATCCCTACACGCCTGCTTTTTCACACCTCTGGCCCTGACCTGGCTAGCCCCATTGTTTCCCTGTTTGTTTGATCTAGGCTTAATAATGGAATTGTAGATGGGATGCAAATTATATCTTACGCCACCATTTCTGTTCAGAGAAGGATTCTCTTTTTTGACAAAAATAGCCTCTTTAACTCCCCTCTCAAACCAATTCTTTTCCCTGGCTAAGATCTGAACCTCACTGTCCTCAAAAGAATGTCCCGTGGCTTCTAGGTGAAGATATACGGCAGAAGACGGTCCACTCTGGCACGCCCGTCTGTGTTGGTACATCCTCTTGTGAAGTGGCTGCTTGGTTTCTCCAATATAGCGCTCACTGCAGTCTTCACTACACTGAATGGAGTAGACCACATTGCTTTGTTTGTGGCTCGGTGTTTTGTCCTTTGGGTGGACGAGTTTTGTCTTAAAGTGTTTGTGGGTTTGAAATAAACTGGGATTTCATATTGTCTGAAAATCCTCTGTAGTTTTTCCGACACGCCGGCCAGGTACGGAATCGCTACCCCTTTCCTCCTGGGTTCGGATTCTCTATTATCTTGTTTCTTGCCCTTGTCTCTCTTGGTTTTGTTAACAGCCCATTTGGGATAACCACAAACAGAGAGGGCTTCCTGCACATGTTGTTCTTCTTTTTCCTTACCCTCTGTGCTTGTGGGAACCACTTGGGCCCTGTGTTGTAATGTCCGAATAACACCCAGTTTGTGCTGCAGTGGGTGGTGTGAATCAAAAAGCAGGTATTGGTCTGTGTGTGTGGGCTTCCTGAAGACTTCTACTTGGAGTCGCCGGTCTCCTCCTATCGTTACTGCACAATCTAAGAACGCCAATGTGTTATCCTTGGCATCTTCACGGGTGAATTTGATATTAGGATCTACAGAATTGATATGTGCAGTAAAAGGTTCCAAATCTTGAATTTTGATTTTTGTAAAATTATCATCAACATAACGAAACCAGTGTGTGGGCGGAGTGCCTGGATATGAAGCTAAGGCACTCTGTTCAAATTGTTCCATGTATAAATTAGCCATGATAGGGGAGACCGGTGGGCCCATCGCACAGCCATGAATTTGCCTGTAGAAGTTCCCTCTGAACTGGAAATAGGTGGTATTTAGACAAATTTCCAGCAGTTGGCAGATTTGGTCAGGAGAAAGTTTGGTTCTCTCTTCTAGCTTGGAATCCTGTAGTAAACTCCTTCTCGCTGCTTCGACCGCTACAGCTGTGGGGATACAAGTGAAAGAGAGGTTACATCAAAGGAAACCATTGTCTCATCCTGACCAAACTGGAGAGACTTAACTTTGTTTACAAATTCAGCTGTGTTCTCAATGTGGTGCTCCGTGTTACCCACCAATGGAGCCAAGATGGTTTTTAGGTGTTTGGCCAAATTATATGTGATAGAGTCAACACTACACACAATGGGTCTGAGTGGTACTCCTTGTTTGTGAATCTTCGGGAGGCCATAGATGCACGGGATAGCATCACCAGGGTACAATCTGTAATACAGCTGTAGATCAATGACTTCTTCTTTCCTCAACTTCTGTAAGAAATCAATGATCTTCTTTTTGTACCCATTGGTGGGGTCCCGTTTGTACCCATTGGTGGGGTCCCGTTTCAGTTTCACTGAAACGGGACCCCACCAATGGGTACAAAAAGAAGATCATTGATTTCTTACAGAAGTTGAGGAAAGAAGAAGTCATTGATCTACAGCTGTATTACAGATTGTACCCTGGTGATGCTATCCCGTGCATCTATGGCCTCCCGAAGATTCACAAACAAGGAGTACCACTCAGACCCATTGTGTGTAGTGTTGACTCTATCACATATAATTTGGCCAAACACCTAAAAACCATCTTGGCTCCATTGGTGGGTAACACGGAGCACCACATTGAGAACACAGCTGAATTTGTAAACAAAGTTAAGTCTCTCCAGTTTGGTCAGGATGAGACAATGGTTTCCTTTGATGTAACCTCTCTTTTCACTTGTATCCCCACAGCTGTAGCGGTCGAAGCAGCGAGAAGGAGTTTACTACAGGATTCCAAGCTAGAAGAGAGAACCAAACTTTCTCCTGACCAAATCTGCCAACTGCTGGAAATTTGTCTAAATACCACCTATTTCCAGTTCAGAGGGAACTTCTACAGGCAAATTCATGGCTGTGCGATGGGCTCACCGGTCTCCCCTATCATGGCTAATTTATACATGGAACAATTTGAACAGAGTGCCTTAGCTTCATATCCAGGCACTCCCACACTGGTTTCGTTATGTTGATGATAATTTTACAAAAATCAAAATTCAAGATTTGGAACCTTTTACTGCACATATCAATTCTGTAGATCCGAACATCAAATTCACCCGTGAAGATGCCAAGGATAACACATTGGCGTTCTTAGATTGTGCAGTAACGATAGGAGGAGACCGGCGACTCCAAGTAGAAGTCTTCAGGAAGCCCACACACACAGACCAATACCTGCTTTTGATTCACACCACCCACTGCAGCACAAACTGGGTGTTATTCGGACATTACAACACAGGGCCCAAGTGGTTCCCACAAGCACAGAGGGTAAGGAAAAAGAAGAACAACATGTGCAGGAAGCCCTCTCTGTTTGTGGTTATCCCAAATGGGCTGTTAACAAAACCAAGAGAGACAAGGGCAAGAAACAAGATAATAGAGAATCCGAACCCAGGAGGAAAGGGGTAGCGATTCCGTACCTGGCCGGCGTGTCGGGAAAACTACAGAGGATTTTCAGACAATATGAAATCCCAGTTTATTTCAAACCCACAAACACTTTAAGACAAAAACTCGTCCACCCAAAGGACAAAACACCGAGCCACAAACAAAGCAATGTGGTCTACTCCATTCAGTGTAGTGAAGACTGCAGTGAGCGCTATATTGGAGAAACCAAGCAGCCACTTCACAAGAGGATGTACCAACACAGACGGGCGTGCCAGAGTGGACCGTCTTCTGCCGTATATCTTCACCTAGAAGCCACGGGACATTCTTTGAGGACAGTGAGGTTCAGATCTTAGCCAGGGAAAAGAATTGGTTTGAGAGGGGAGTTAAAGAGGCTATTTTTGTCAAAAAAGAGAATCCTTCTCTGAACAGAAATGGTGGCGTAAGATATAATTTGCATCCCATCTACAATTCCATTATTAAGCCTAGATCAAACAAACAGGGAAACAATGGGGCTAGCCAGGTCAGGGCCAGAGGTGTGAAAAAGCAGGCGTGTAGGGATGAATAGGGATCGTTAAGCTAGACGCCAGAGAAACAAAAGACCGAAACCAATGAGATAGTTCCGGAAAGTAGTTAGCTAGGTAGCTCCTCCCTACAGCAAGATATAAGCAAGTGTCTTACCAGTATTCTTATTAGAGCTGACGAAGCCTCTCGGATGAGCGGCGAAACGTTTTCAACCAAACAAACTTGGTCCAGTTGACAAATTGAACTTCTCCTGTTATCATGGATTCTACCTGGACGACTGAGGGACTTTTCACGCACTAAAAAAAAAAGGTAAAAAGTAGCTGTTAACATAAAAACTACTGCTTCATGACATCACAAGGTGGAACAGAGCATTTTGAGACTAATAAACCAAGAAAAGACACAACTCCAGGTATGTTTTTGATGAGGTAACAGAATTATATTAAGATCACATGTCTGTTTTCATAATGTAGAACCTTTAAACAATTATTTTATTTTGAATTAATAAACAGTTTGAATATATTTACATGATAAAAAAAAAATGCACTGGGTGGAAAAGTCATCCTTAATTGCATGGATTATTTCAAAATGTCATTTAAATAAAACAAATAAAATAAATAATAATAATAAATAATAATAATAATAATAATAATAATAATAATAATAATAATAATAATAAAAAAAATAATAATAATACATTTTATTTATATAGCGCTTTTCATGACACCCAAAGACGCTTCACAGAGCAATACAATACAATAAGTCCATAAAAAGAGTCAAAATAAAACAAAATGAATAAAAATAGCAAATATTTAAAGAAAAAAATTAAAGTAAAATGAACTGGCATTTCATATGACCAAGCCGAAACAACAAAATCACGGAGATGGTCCCCGGGTCAACTGCAGAAAACGATTTCTCCTGTGTGAGATCAATAAAAAGTCAATCTTCTAATCTTCTATTCCTTAATCACTGTAAGGCGCTTTGTGTTACAATTTTGTATGAAAAGCGCTTTATAAATAATGTTTGTTTGTTTGATTGATTGATCCATAATCATAAAGAAGATAAATATTGAAAATCTGAAACTTAATTTATATTTTTGATGTATGAAATCTTCACACATAATCCCAAATTTGAGAAAAAAAGTTAAACAGAGCTATTATAATAAAATCCTATGCAGTAGTAGAAAATAGGTCATGAGGACAGTGCAGTAGTGAGGACAGTAGGCTGTACTGATAATGAACAGACTCTTGTTGAAAAGCTACTGTCCTACATTTCTGAGGATACTGGTGCTTATTGTCTCGTCCTGTTTACCACATATCTCTAGGAAGCCAGGCCCAGGTTCAGTTAGGTCAGCCCTCACTTCAAAGGCCAACTCCTGCTTTGTCACCAGGCTTTGGGCAGTGAGCTAGAGCGTCCCGGGACCCCTGCTCCTGTGCATGCTAATGGGATTATGGCCTCCACAGGGCCAGATTAGGGGGCTCCCGGTCCCACCCTGTTCCTCCTGTCAACCGAGGTAATTCCCATCGGCTGCATCCGAATTTATGGTCCTTGGCGGAGTGGGAATATTTCAAGCAAGTGAGAGTGGTGGAGCCAATAAAACAAGTTCCGGCATTGTTTTGTTGCTAACACAGTTTTATGGGCTTACACTGTGAAGGTCAGGCTCCTAACTTTCTTTAACTAGGTGCTTTGTTTTATGAATATATTCTGGATGACATGTTTTTTTACACGTGCAATCCTTAAAAGGTGTTTGTTTTTATTACTTTGAATTAGTCCTGTCTGGCGATAAATTTTTTTAAAATCTAATTAATTACAGGATTTGTAAATAATTAATCTAATTAATCGGATTTTAAGAGTGTGTGAGAGAGAGAGATTCTGAATGAGTGAGCAAGCAAACGAACGAACCCATTTTGCAATTGAGTTTGTCAGTTTTCAAGTGGTCGCTTTCCTCATTCGTTTCCCAAATTCTGCGAGGGTGGTTTGGTGGTTTTGTGAAGTGCGCACTATCACCGGTAACAATGGAACTTGTCCGGACGTGTTTGTCGTTCAAATGATCCATCAGGCTGGAGCAGCTTCGGTGATTGGAAAATTCTTTTTGACAAAAGCTACAAATCACCGTGTTCTTGTTGATTGTCCTGTCTTTGTTCTTTTTATAAATAAACTTGCCATTCAAAGGCCCGAGCAGCAATTTGCTCGCCGCATGCCAAATTTAAAATCCGTGCACATTGAATTGCCACTCATAATTAATTGTGTTGATTTTTATAATGCGTTAATTTGCAGTGTAATTAATTAATCTAATTAACACATTAAACTGACAGCCCTACTTTGAATACATTAAGACAACATCGTTTGAGGGTTTCACAAGGCTCAGTTTTAGGACCAATACTATTCAAACAATGTTGGGTACAATATTACACAATTCATATACAGCTCTGGAATAAAAAGAGGCCACTGCATTTTTTTTCTGAAATCAGCATCTCTACATGTATTACAGCCATTCCATTCCAGCATCTGTTGAATTTCAACACAAACACAAAGCTGAGCTATTTAAGTTCTTGCACCAGTAGTGGAATAAAGTCACCTAAGAACAATGTGAAAGACTTGTGGAGAGCATGCCAAGACGCATGAAAGCTGTGATTAAAAATAAGGGTTATTGCACCAAATATTGATTTCTGAACTCTTCTTAAGTGTAAACATTAGTATTATGTTGTTTTAAAATTAATTTTGATCTTGTTTCTTTGCATTCTTTGAGGTCTGAAAACATGTATCTTTTTTGTTATTTTGATCATTTGTCATTTTCTGCAAATAAATGCTCTAAATGACAATATTTTTTATTTCTATTTTTTGACTCAAACAAAAATGTTCCTTTTGCCCAAACACATACGTAAAATCAGAAAAACTGATCATTTTGCAGTGGTCTCTTATTTTTTTCCAGAGCTGTATTTAGACAACTTTAAATTACATCTCTAGAAATAGTCACCTGGACTTGGTTTATAATGTTTGAAAGTGTCACTACAGAATTTAAATAGTTTTAGTAGTGGTCCAGATGAGTACTAAATATATTAGAGATAGCTTTGGTGATATAAATAAATCTAATTCTTATTTCTGGCCAGTGTTACTCAGTGTAACAACTCCCCATGATTCTGTCAGTCAGTCTATTATTGGTCACATCAAGGTTATATCACACTTTAACACATGGGATGCCATTTTAACAATGCATTTCTTGACTGACTGAAGTGTTTAAGAGAAGGTCCTTGGTTCATGCCTGGACTCCAGAGCTTCTGCTTTCAAGTTTTCGAAATACTTTTCATGTTATCTAAATCTAGCCAGGAAATAGCTGAAGTACTAAATAGAAATAGTCATGGCGCTTTCTTCTTTTCTTGCCTCATGGTCTAAGATTTGTGGTTAGATTTCATTGTTTCACTTTCACTCCAAATAAATAAACAGCAAATTTGTACTGAGATAAACCGCTAAACAGAGGATATTACATTATAAATTGGCACTGTATAACATTTCCAGTGAAGGAAGGAACTTGTCTCCATGGAAATATAATTGCTTTATCCCCAGTATAGATTAACCCTACAGCTCTGGAACAAAAATAAGAGGCCACTGCAAAATTGTCAGTTTTTCTGATTTTACTACTTATAGGCATGTGTTTGGGCAAATGGAACATTTTTGTTTGAGTCTTTAAACTACTGACAACATTTGCCCCAAATTCCAAATAAAAAATATTATCATTTAGAGCAGTATTTCCCAACCTTTTTTGTCTTGTGTACCCCCTGAGCCTTTTAGTCATACCTCGAGTACCCCCTCACTCATACGTGTTGATCATTTTCCAAAAATAGAACATCAATCAATCAATCAATCAAACATTTATAAGGCGCTTTTCATACAAAATTGTAGCACAAAGCGCCTTACAGTGGTCAAGGATTAGAAGATTGACCTTTATTGATCTCGCACAGGAGAAGTTGTTTCTATATTTGACCCGGGGACCATCCCCATGATTTTGTTTTGTTATTTATGCTTTGGTCAGGCCCTAAGCTGGAGGATTTTACCTATGGCGCATGTTTAGGTTGGTGGGGGAAACCGGAGTGCCCGGAGGAAACCCACCCAAACACGGGGAGAACATGCAGTCTCCACACAGAAAGGCCCGGGCAACCCGAACCTTCTTGCTGTGAAGCATGAGTGCTAGCCACTCAGCCACCGTGCCGCCAGGGAAAAAAAACAAAAAAAAAACATGACACAACAGATTAGATTCAAGATTGTTTATTTGTCATATGCAAAATCAACACAAGGTCAACAATGCAATGAAATGCTTAGGATCAGAAGAACCGTTGACTCGCTAAGATAGTCAGAAGTACTAATAACAGCAATAATAGTACATGGTAAAAAAAAGTGTTGCAAAAGTGCAGGGGAAGAAGTAAACAATATAATAAACAATATAATACAATATGTAATAAAAAATACAAGGTACAATGTACAAGGTGCAGGTAGGATTAAATCAAGATCAAATAAGGTGTAAGTATTTCACAGATTGCACATAGTATGGTGTGGTGTAGGTGTTGCATGTGGATTTCGTATTGCACATAGTATGGTATAAATATTGCACATAGGTTATTGCACAGATTATTGCACAGGTAACAGTAGTTTGTGAGGTAGTGACAAACATGATACATTCATTTAGGGCAGCAGCAGTAAACATAATTATGCATAATGAAAAGTAGTTTAGTGCAGTATTATTGAGAGTTCAGTATTTAGAGTATTACCCAGAGTTCAGTAGTCTGACAGCTTGGGGGTAATAGCTGTCTTTAAGTCTTTTTGTGCGTGCTGGCAGGCTCCTGTATCGTCTACCAGAGGGTAGCAAATGGAAGAGTCCTTGTGCCTGATGAGTATGGTCCTTAGTGATGCTGCGTGCCTTACGCAGACCCCTGCTGTGGTAAATGTCCTGGATGGAGGGGAGACTGCTGCCAGTGATGTCCTCTGGCGCTCGCACCACCCTCTGTAGTGCTTTGCGGCTCTGAGCGGTGCAGTTCCCATACCACACTGTGATGCAGCCCGTCAGCAGGCTCTCGATGGTGCACCTGTAGAAGTTTGTGAGGATGCTGGTGTTCATACCAAACTTCCTCAACTTCCTCAGGAAGTAGAGTCTTTGTCGGGCTTTCTTAACCACAGTGTCTGTATGTAGTGTCCAGGACAGATCCTCCGTGATGTGTACCCCAAGGAACTTAAAACTGCTGACCTGCTCCACCTCAGCGTTGTTAATGAAGATGGGGGGATGCTGGTCTACACGCTGTCTCCTGAAGTCCACGATCATTTCCTTAGTTTATTAAATTATTACTAAATGAAAATAATTTTATTTCATCTCCTTAATTTGAAAATTTAATTCTCAGGCATTTTCTCTTTTTTCTTTAACTCAAATTACTCAAATTAGATTTTAAAAAATTCAAAATAATCTCCTCCTGCGCCTGGCAGTGACACTGCCGAGTACCTCCTGCAGTGTGCTCATGTACCCCTAGGGGTACTTGTACCCCTTTTTGGGAAACACTGGTTTAGTGTATTTATTTGCAGAAAATGACAAATGGTCAAAATAACAAAAAAGATACATGTTTCAGACCTCAAACAATGCAAAGAAACAAGATCAAATTCATTTTAAAACAACATAATACTAATGTTTACACTTAAGAAGAGTTCAGAAATCAATATTTGGTGCAATAACCCTTATTTTTAATCACAGCTTTCATGCGTCTTGGCATGCTCTCCACAAGTCTTTCACATTGTTCTTGGGTGACTTTATTCCACTCCTGGTGCAAGAACTGAAGTAGCTCAGCTTTGTGTTTGTGTTGGAATTCAACAGATGCTGGAATGGAATGGCTGTAATACATGTAGAGATGCTGATTTCAGAAAAAAAAATGCAGTGGTCTCTTATTTTTTCCAAAGCTGTATCTATCACAAGGAAGATTACACATTACAGTTCAGATCTGTGGAGAGTCGCCTCTATTCACCAAAGGAAAAATTGTATCTCTAAGTAATAGAAACACCCTTAAAGTTGCATTGTGTAACTTTTCTAATGGAGGGTCCGTTAAATGCTTTTCACCATGGAGTATGCTATAAAACCTTTCTATCTTCATGGAGGAAAAACTAGACCAAGTTACAAATCTGTGGAGAAGCAACCTACTGACAGTCAGAATTCCTGTTTATCAAGGTATTTCTTCGCTATAAAACCATCTGTAATTGAATATATGTAAAGTAGAGGTGATTAATGTCACACTGTGGAACATTCCAGGCAGAACACCGACGTATCCATAGGTGACGGAACCCCAACCAAAAAGTTACATAGTGCCTTTTTAATGAATAAATGCTAGATGGATATGCATAATGTCATACCATGAAACATCCCAGGCAAAGCAGTAACCTGGAGACAAGCAGGTAGTGTACACTCCACCAGAAAAGTTCCGCAGTGCACCTTTAAACTATAATTACCGTTCTATGTTACCAAGGTTATAATAGTTTTGGATTTTTTTATTATAGTTTAGTTTTAATTCAGTTAGTTTTAAATATTTTTTTAGAGTGGCTCTGATAGTTTTAGTTTTAGTTTTTTCCCCCTAACTGCTCAGTTTTAGTTTAGTTTTTATTAGTTTTAGTTTTAGTTTTTGGGTTATTTGTCAAGTGCAGGATTCAAAAAGAAAGTATTGTGTTTGTCAAACTTACAACAAACAAATACAAGTTTAAAACATTGATTCAGGTTTACCCCCACAACAACCAAAGCAGTCCACAAGCTGCAGCCTTAAGTGCAAAAACAAATAAAAATACACACCAAAACTTCCACATTTACCAACTCCAAAAAAACGTAAATAAAGAAGTAGCAGCAAAGCTAACATTAGGAAGTGCTCAGGGGGCAACATCTGGTTCAGTATAGCAATCCAAGGCTTGTAAATAAATTGACAAAGATGAAAATGAAGAGCAATTTATCTATAATTTCAGTTTTAGTTAGCTTTGTAAACACACAATACAGTTTCAGTTAGTTATCGTTTTGTTTTTGTTTTCTTTTAATTGTCCGACTTAAGTCCTGGTTTAGTCCTTGTTTAGTCCTAGTTTAGTCCTGCTTCAGTCCTGGTTTAGTTCTAGTTTAGTCCTAGTTTAGTCCTGCTTCAGTCCTGGTTTAGTTCTAGTTTAGTCCTAGTTTAGTCCTGCTTCAGTCCTGGTTTAGTCCTAGTTTAGTCCTGCTTTACTCCTTGTTTAGTCCTGGTTAAGTTCTAGTTTAGTCCCATTTTAGTCCTGCTTTAGTACTTGTTTATTCCTGGTTTAGTCCTTGTTTAGTCCTTGTTTAGTTCTGCTTTAATCCTTGTTTAGTCCTAGTTTAGTTTTAGTTTAGTCCTTGTTTAGTCCTGATTTAGTTCTAGTTTAGTCCTACGTTAGTGCATGTTTAGTCTTAGTTTAGTCCTGGTTTAGTCCTGCTTTAGTCCTTGTTTAGTCTTAGTTTAGTCTTAGTTTAGTCCTTGTTTAGTCCTGGTTTAGTCCTTGTTTAGTCCTGGTTTAGCCCTGCTTTAGTCCTTGTTTAGTCCTAGTTTAGTCTTAGTTTAGTCTTTGTTTAGTCCTGGTTTAGTCCTTGTTTAGTCCTAGTTTAGTCTTAGTTTAGTCTTTGTTTAGTCCTGGTTTAGTCCTTGTTTAGTCCAGGTTTAGTCCTGCTTTAGTTTATTTATAATTTCAGTTAGTTTTAGTTAGTTTTGTAAACACACAATACAGTTTCAGTTAGTTATAGTTTTTCTTTTAATTGTCGTTTTTATTTATTTCAGTTAAAATATTTTTTCAATCTTAGCTTTGTTTTTTCCGTTTGTTTAGCCTTGCATGTTACATCCTTGTTTTGCCACTTAAAGTTGTGGATCAAAGCAATGAAAAGCCATAATACTGGTACACCTGCTGTTTCGTAAGGTTACAAAACAAAATAGTCATAGGCTCCACTGTATAATTTGAGAAACCCGGTGCTCTGAAATCAGTCCGTGGTCCGGTGCCATTGGAATGCGTCAGGGGCAGGGGCAGCTTTGGATGGCATGGATGTCATAATTTAGCCATTCTAAATATAGGCTATAATGGATAACACTATTATTACCAGCAGAAAGCACGCACAAACTTTCAAGAAGCACTGCCTGAGCATGCAGCTGCTGTCAAATGGGACAGACGATAGACTGTACACTGAAAAATCACTTTAGCGTGTTGTGTTTTGGCGAAGGAAAGACTAAAAACAACAAAGACAGCAGAGTTATATAACAGGCTTCATTGGACACGGGGGTCTCTCTGTGGGGCCAGTGGCTTTGTCCCGGGACACTGGGTTTGGCCTGGCCTGGCCTGTGCTGGGGAGAGGACACCACACATTTGGACTCAAAAGAAGAGAAGAGGAGGCTGTGACAAAGCTGTACTCACAGGAACACTGACCCCTAGTGACGAGAGCAGGGAGTGTGGAAGAAAAGTACACAGGCAGAACTTTAGATCAAAACTTTGACTTATTTATTTGTTTTATACTATTAAAACAATTAAAACATATTCAATTGTCACACTTGGGACCATATAGAATATTGTTTTCCATAATTTTGTAATTATTGTGTATTCTGTTTTCCATTACTTACTATGGCACGATCACTTTCATATGATTTTTCGCATTGGTAGCAATTGATCACTTTCTAATCCCTTCATACTGTATTTGATCACTTCTTTCATTGTATTCATTCATTTCATTCATTTATTTATTCATTTCAAGCAGGTCAACACGAGGAAATGAATACATGTAACCAATATACAGTCAAATACATTTGTTTTTTTTTGCTCGAAAAGGAGTGAGAAGAAGAAAACTTGTTGAATCCTGCCCGTCTTCCAAAACATAACTTAAATGATTGATTTAGCTTCCTTGTCAGTTCAATTGAAAAACACAAAAACACAACAAATTCCATTCTTGTACAAAAAATTGATTGATCAGGGACAATAAATTACACATAAGGTGTTTCTATGAGGAACATTTAAAGGTACAGTGTGTAGGATTCGTGGCGCATAGGTGGTTAGTAGCTATTCCACTTCCTCTTTTGGCTATGGCAGACCACGAGGGTCACCCGGGCGCGTCGTAGCGCGTGCCCGCGCCGCTGTATACATAAAACGCGGTCCCCCGTTCACTTTTTTTTTTTCTTTTCGCATGAAAACACACAATCCCGATCATGATTCATGACAATCTACACATCAAATGAAACCTTACAGTCTCCTCTTTTTGACTATGCAATTCATTTCCCTGCAAAACAATCACTCCCCGAGCACATGGGGCTTTTATACAGAAAAGCACAAAACGAGGTTTGTTAGCTTACCTTTGAAGGCTCTGGACAGGTCAAACTCTGTATTTCACCATAAACTTGGTCTCAATCTGTCCATAAGGATCCAGCGAATAAAATCCAGTAAAACAATTTAGTCCAAAATACGTGTTATATCCATTACGATGTGTGATACAGCAGCATGCTTGTTTACACGAGGCTCCCCCCTTCCCCCCTCCCCTTCCCCTTCTCTCCTTCGCTCCTCCGCTCCCATATGCAGCGCGGCTGAGCAGCTGTTAGCAGGAGCCTCGGCGAAGGATGAGCCCAAATGTCCTTCTGCGGCTCTCGTATTCAAAATGGCTGCCTCTATATGGGGAAGATCCCCCTTTTATGTGACTATATCTAAGTCCAAAAGAATACTTTGATTTCATGATGGAAGTGAAAAGGCTTGGAAAACAATGTATTTTTGAATGGGTATCTTCAATTTCAGTAATTAACGGGTAAAAATCTTACACACTGTCCCTTTAAAGACCGCAACAAATAAACATACCAGCAATGGTAAGCACAAAAAATACCAACAATGGAAGCACAACTACAATAACACACATACATAATACCAACAATGGTAATATCTTTTTATTTGAGCATTAGGACTATAGTTAATTGGAAATAATATCTGTATTTAAAGGTCCTCTATTACCCAAAATTGACCATTGTGAGGTTTAAGCCATGTTATAATGTTATTACGTTATCAAAAACATACCTGGATTTGTGTTTTGTTTCATTTACACATGTTTGAGTTATTATTAGTCTTGCTACATCTCCAAAGCTCAAAATGTCCTGTTCCACCTTGTGATGTCATGAAGTAGTAGTCTTCAAGTTAACGGCTACCTTTTAATATGATTTTAAATTCTGCAGATGGAATAATTCAAATGATTCTAGTGAAGGTGTGTGAATTTTTTTTCCATCTGAGAGAAGAACATGGGTTAAATATGCAGGTTTGTGAGTTAAACATGTGTGAATGAAACAAAACACAACTCTGGGTGTGTTTGTGATGAGGAAACAACATTATAACAGATCAGAAAACAGTGTAATATGAGCTCTTATCATTAGAAAAGGCAACTGGAAGTACTCACTTGTAAATAAAGGCATGAAAAACATTTGTTATTATTAAAACATGGAATCTTGATGTCGCCCATAACTTATCATCAAAACACGGTCAATAGATCTGATCTTTAGAATCAAGAAATCGATATAATATCAGTCGCCGTGTGTTCACTGTGAGCTCCGCTGACAGTTGCCTCTCTGGTATGCCTCCCTCCTCCTCATGTGTTTTTGCTAATCCAGTTTAGACTCACTCCCTGGTCTCAGTGCTCCTGTAGCTGTTCTGTCTCTGGCCCCTGCTACGCTAAAGAGAAGAAAAAGACGTCCCCGCTCTTCTCTTCATTTTGCTCCAGCTGGCAGAAGTTTCAGCATCCACCAGAAGACTGAAGAGCAGGCAGGACCGTCGCGAACACTGCACGGCCCAGGGCTGCCGGATTTTCAGAGAACAAGTGATCAAGCATTGAAAAAGTCATTATTAATAACATATTTAACAACAAAACATGCTTTAAAAGGTGCATTGTGTAACTTTTCTGGAGGATCTGTCAACATACAACCTCCTTGGTACATTCAATTTGATGATGCCGTGATTTAACATGGAAGAGTTTATTTGACTTTATTGATCCACATGGGAAATTATTTGGACACAGTAACTTACACATCACATAATCACAAAGAGCACAAATATAAATGATCAGTGACTGGAAGAATAATTTGGAAATGTATTTAATTACGCAATACTGAATACTTGCATTAAAATGTGTTTTCTGATACAAGGTCCAATCAGAGTACTGTATTCTGAATGCAGCTGGCTTTAAATTATAGTGTAAAAATGCAACGTTTGATTAAAAAAGAAAAAAATAGAGTTCAATTAGAAAAAAAGAGTATTCCTATGACGGCATTCTGAATACCACCAAATGAAAAAGTAACTCCATGGAGATGTTAATACTTTGTCTGGAATGTTTCACGGTAAACATTTCTATCGTCATGGAGACCAAACCAGACTAATTTACAGGTCAGATCTGTACAGAGGCGACCCCGCTCCCAGTCAGAATGTCTGTTTTTCTAGGTAATTGAGCTATAAAGTTATAAAGTTGAATAAACGTAGCTATTCAGTGTGATACTGTGGAACATTCCTGTCAGAGCAATGACATATCCATAGAAACAACCTTCCAGCAGAAAAATATCACAATGCACCTTTAATGTTTAAAAAGCAAAACCTGCGAAACCCCGGATTTGCAAGAGAAATTCCAAAAAAAGAAGCCTAAAGTTGCTTTAAAGGAGCAAACTTGGCAACTCTCCTTGGACGGGGAGCAGGGGATGAGGCGGTGGGGTTTCCTGTTGAAAGAGTCCTATTGTCCGGCCCAACCTCCATCATGGACCGTTAATTATGCGCCGCGGAGCAGTGCGAGGCCCCTCCCCTCCCTGTGACAGCGTAAACACTCGGATGGGGCTCGAGAGGTCCCAGCCCCCCCCTTCCCTCGCCGGGCGCTCCAGCTCAAAGCCCTCCTCTCACCTCATTTAATGAAACCAGGCTGAATCCAAAGTGCCACTACAGAACTCAGCGTCTTTGTAATAACAAGTGGTCTGGAGCTCGGCGGGGAGCGTAGTGACCTTCAGAGTGGAGGGTGGTCTACGGTGGCTGTAGAGGGACCGTTTTAGGATGCAGTTTTGATTTTATCATAAGATTAAGGGCCTGTTTACATGTGAACACTTACGGGAAAAAAACGACAAAATATTTTATCGGGAGTGCCTTTCGTTTAGATGGTGACGGCGTTTTGGGGGCTTAAAAATGCAAAAAACTGAAACCGCCCTCCAAAATAGAGTACGCTCTGCCGTAGCATTTTCGTCTACACTGCCCAAGACGCAAAACTCTGGTCAAATCTGCTGACATCGTGTACGCGTTTACGTCACATCGGTCCATATATCAGTGTACTTTGTTTGGCAGGACTCCCAGTGCCCACCTTGTTGCGCCTTCGTTGCTTTGTAGTCTAACGTGGTCTGAAGCAATAGTTGAACTTCTTCGTCTGACCACAATAATTTTTTTTGCTACCGGTAGCCATGTTTTGTTTTGCTTTTTGCGGCGCAGATGAGAAGAAGGAAAAACGTACTTATAAAAACACTCTCGCCTCTCACATGGTCTGCCACCTCAGTTTGTCAATAATATATTTCTCTATTTTCCATCTCGTTTTTCCCCTCCCTTAATGTATTTCCAAGCAAAAAAAGACCTCAATGTTTACCATTCCACTGTATGACGTCATATGTGTTTGTGACTGCATGACTGTGATTGCATCTGCATCTGCATTTTCTATTCTGTTTATGTTCTTGTATCGCTGAGGAGAGAGGCGGGACGTTAGCGCCCCCATGATGGCTGCTTGGACCATGGACCCGCCCTTTTCAATCTCATCTCTTTGTTTACAAGGTTCTCGTTGTTTACAATGACAATAAAGCTTTCCATTCCGAGGAAGATTCTACGCATGCGCGCGGACATAATGATAATGTATCACAGCACCATCTAGCCGCCTGGCATGCATACTCAGTCGAATTTCACACACTTTTGCGTCACCGTATGCACGCAGATTTCCTCCTGAAAACGCTCATCTAAACGCGGAATAAAAAATGATAACGCGACGCCACTTTTGCGTCTTCTGTTCACACCGTCATCACATAAACGTAGCCTAAGACACTTGTAAAATAAATCGCAGCGTCCACTACTGCATCTCCTGCGTCACAAACAAACCTGGAGTTGAGTTTTGTTTCATTCACACATGTTTAACACAAACCCTGCATGTGTTCTTCTCTCAAATGGAAAACACTCTGTTCCACCTTGTGATGTCATGAGATAAAACAGGAAGTGCTCCATTGTGTTTTTTAACTACATCTTCACTAGAATCATTTGGATGATTTCAGCCCTGGAATTGACAACCTCTACTGCACTAAAGGTAAAATAACTTGACTTAACTTGTTAACTTGTCACTACATGACATCACAAGGTGGAATAAAGATGTACACAGAATACTAATAAAGTATTACTCAAACGTGAATGAAACTAAACACAACATTCTAACATGGTTTAAAGCTCACAAGAGTCAGTTCTTTCACTAAATCTTGACTAAAACTTCAAATCATAGGTCAAAAGTCTAACAAATGAACAAAACTAAATGAAGCTGGAACCTATTGAGCGAAAACGAATGAGCGGAAAACATTGTTGATTTGTTGCCAAGTGGTTTATATATTTTTAAGCTTAGTCATCCTTACTCACATTACACTCACTGCTCTGGCATTATGATTGGGATGTGATGAGTGGTATATCCTTATAAAAATGCAATCGGGTTTAGTCACTGAGATTCCTGTAGTAATAATAATAATAATAATAATAATATGGATTAAATTATACGCAGGCAATTGGTGTAAAAAGAGGTCATTTATAAAGGAAAAATTGACCATAGGTTGGATTTGGTATACGAGGTGTAGGAGTATTTTGAGAACCAACCACATATTATTCTTTTAAAGATCCTATATTACACAAAATTGACTCTTGTGAGCTTTAAGCCATGATATAATGTTATTTACTCAAAAACACACCTGGAGTTCCACCTTGTGATGTCACGTTGTAGTACTTTTTGAGTGTACAGATACTTTTTTATCATTAGAGATTCCAAGTTTGTTTTTGAAGAGGAAACAACACTATAACATACAGCTCTGGAAAAAAATAAGGATCCACTGCATTTTTTGTTGTTGCATTTGCTTTGGTTGTTGTGGGGGTAGACCTGAATAAATGTTTTAAAATTGTATTTGTTTGTTGTAAATTTTATAACACAATATTTTTTTGGAATCCTGCATTTGACAAATAGCCCAAAGTATAACCCAAAAACTAAAACTAATAAAAATTAAACTAAAACTGAGCAGTTAGAAGAAAGCAAAAAAACTAACTGAATTAGAGGGGGGAAAAAAGTCAAAACTAACTCAAACCAAACTATAATGAAAAATCCAAAACTATGATAACCTTGATCAAAGGAGAAGTTCAATTTGTCAACTGGACAAAGTTTGTTTGGTTGAAAACGTTTCGCCGCTCATCCGAGAGGCTTCGTCAGCTCGAGGCTTCGAGGCTTGTAGAGCTGCGAGGCTTCGAGGCTTGTAGAGCTGACGAAGCCTCTCGGATGAGCGGCGAAACGTTTTCAACCAAACAAACTTTGTCCAGTTGACAAATTGAACTTCTCCTTTGATCATGGATTCTACCTGGACGACTGAGGGACTTTTCACGTATGATAACCTTGGTAACATGGAACTGTAATTATAGTTTAAAGGTGCAATGTGGAACTTTTCTTGTGGAGGGTACACTACCTGCTTGTCTCCAGGTTACTGCTTTGCCTGGGATGTTTCATGGTATGACATTAAGCATATCCATCTAGCATTTATTCATTAAAAAGGCACTATGTAACTTTTTGGTTGGGGTTCCGTCACCTATGGATACGTCGGTGTTCTGCCTGGAATGTTCCACAGTGTGACATTAATCACCTCTACTTTACATATATTCAATTACAGATGGTTTTATAGTGTAAAAATACCTTGATAAACAGGAATTCTGACTGTCAGTAGGTTGCTTCTCCACAGATCTGACTTGTAACTTGGTCTAGTTTTTCCTCCATGGAGATAAAAAGGTTTTACACTGTACTGAAAGGAATTTGACGGACCCTCCACCAGAAAAGTTACACAATGCAACTTTAAGGGTAAGATAAGATAAGATAAGACTTTATTGATCTCACACAGGAGAAATTTACTTGCCACAGTAGCTCCAGGACATTTGGACAAGAAAGAAAGTGCATGCAGGCAGGAATGGGATAAAGTAAGTAATAATAAAAATAGTAATAATAATAATAGTAACAACAAGCATCAACATGGAAGAGAGGATATTGCACGTCTGGCCTATATGTTAGAAATAGTCTGATGGCGGTGGGGATGAAGGTTCTGCGGTAGCGCTCCTTCTTGCACTGGGGGTGTCTTAGTCGGCTACTAAAGGAGCTGCTCAGCTCCTCAATAGTCCGGTGCAGAGGGTGAGAGGTGTCGTCCATAATGGACATGAATTTGGCCAGTACCCTCCTCTCAGCCACCTCCTCTACAGAGTCCAGAGGACAGCCCAGGGTGTTTCTATTGCTCAGAAATACAATCTTTCCTTTGGTGAATAAGGGCGACTCTCCACAGATCTGAACTGTAATGTGGCGTAGTGCTGGAACCTGCTTGTCTTCCTTGTGATAGATACAGCTCTGGAAAAAATAAGAAACCACTGCATTTTTTTTTTTCTGAAATCAGCATCTCTACATGTATTACAGCCATTCCATTCCAGCGTCTGTTGAATTCCAACACAAACACAAAGCTGAGCTACTTCAGTTCTTGCACCAGGAGTGGAATAAAGTCACCCAAGAACAATGTGAAAGACTTGTGGAGAGCATGCCAAGACGCATGAAAGCTGTGATTAAAAATAAGGGTTATTGCACCAAATATTGATTTCTGAACTCTTCTTAAGTGTAAACATTAGTATTATGTTGTTTTAAAATAAATTTGAGCTTGTTTCTTTGCATTGTTTGAGGTCTGAAAACATGTATCTTCTTCATGTATTATTCTTTTCTTTTCTTTTTTTTTACCATTTGTCATTTTCTGCAAATAAATGCTCTAAACGATAATATTTTTATTTGGAATTTGGGGGAAATGTTGTCAGTAGTTTATAGACTCAAACAAAAATGTTCCTTTTGCCCAAACACAAACCTATAAGTAGTAAAATCAGAAATACTGATCATTTTGCAGTGGTCTCTTAGCTGTAGATCAGAAAATAGAGGAATATGGGCTCTTTAAAGAGGCATACATGACCTCATATGCCCTTTGTCCAAACATTACAACATTTCTGAAAATTGAGCGTGCATCTACTTAGTCATGGCATTCCCCAATCACCAAGGCCAAAAGGTTATAGTGTAAATAAGTGTGCAATGATCTTATCACTTTACTCATACCATACAAGAATACATGATTAAAAGCACATGTTGAGATGCAGGAATGGTCGTTAGCTCATTTTAAGTAGCATTAAGTCATGAGCTCGCATGCAACAACACTTTGCACATGCCAGCGAATTACAAAAGAAGTTAAATAAGACACAAACTTTATGTAATTAAAGCTTCCTGACATCTCCCCCTTTCATTATTATCAGACAAACGTGGACTCATTTTGGGCAGTGATACACGACTTGACACAACTATCAGCACTGTGCCCCCGCCCTAAAACGGTTACTCAACACCAGACTCCACTTGATTTGAACAATGGTTTTGTGGTTTAACTGCAGCCAAAAAGTCCACCCACCCTCCCGTACTCCCCGTCCCTCCCTCGCTTTCTGCTCCTCCCTGCACCTCTCCGGACCTCGGAGTTTGAAGCGTTTGTTCGCTAACCTCTCCAACGTGGACATCTTTTGAAGAAATGTTGCGTAATGATGCGAGAGGGAGAGGCAGAGGAGCTGTTCTGGGCAGGATGTGAGGAGCTTCAGTGCCAAAGCTGGAGCACATATGGGGTTTAGAGAGAAGGGATAATACAGACTGACACTGTGAGGGCCTGGTCCAGTCTGTGTTTATTTCATGTAATGTTGACATATTGTTGTCGTTTGGAAATGTGAGATTTGGGGTGAAGTGAAGTGGACTGTAAGCAGACTACAAATTACAACAGAAAAGCCATAAGAGGACATTTTGAAAGAGCTAAGCTGTTGATATTGAGGTCGTTTTCACACCAGGAAAGTCCGATAGTTCACTTGCTTTGGTCCGGACTAAATTTTTTTAATTTTTTTTTATTTTGGTGCGGTTCGCTTTCACACTGTACTTTATTTCTAAGTGGACCAACATCTGTAAACAAAATCACGTGTGCTGAGGTCGCTCAGCCATTGGACAGAAATGAGCCGTGTCCAAACATGGAAGGAGGAGAATAATGGGGTTACGTGCTGTTTTCAATCTAGCCTTAGAGATATGGTTTGCTCAGTTTTTACAGTTCGCACAAATGTTTGAGCAGCATCGTGAGGTTTACACTATTTTTACAATCAGTTTCCAAACGACGAAGACACAGGGCAAGACGGCTACGGAGGACAGCGCTCATGTGCGTGCATCGAGTTGTGACTCTTGCTCTTCACGCAAAACATAAGTAAGCCTCGTTTTGTTTAGTTTTGTTTTGTTTTGTTTAGTTTTGTTTAGTTTCGTTTAGTTTCGTCAGCCTCGGTTTCCCATAATGCTCGACATACGACGGGAGCTCGTTAAGTACAAAAACCCAACTGTGTCGGATCGAGTCCGGTCTGCATTCTCACCTCAAACGAACCGCACCAGGATTCAAATGGAACCGTGCCGAGACCGAGCTTTTTAGGTGCTCTTGGTTCGCTTGTTTGCTCCAGATTGAGATTTTTGGTTTTTATTCACACCAGCCCAAAAGGTCCGAATCAAAGAATCAACCAAAACGAACCAAACAAGGCAGGTGTGAAAACGACCTGAGCTGAAGTTTCAATAGCAGTAGTACTGCATGCTTTACCCCTATAGCAGTATTGTGGCAAAGAGGGCCCTGTATATATGTATTTGTCCCTGTATACTCACCTTAATTTCATATTTGTTAATTTTTCCATACTCAACTAAACTACCGTACTTTTCGGACTATAAGCCGCTACTTCTTTCTCACACTTCGGGCCCTGCGGCTTATAGTCAGGTGCGGCTTATGTATGGATTAATTCTTTATCAAGACAGCGAATGTAGCGCGTAACCCTGAAGATGACGACTTCAGTGGTTTCAGTGCACAGGAGGAAGAAGAAGATAGAGATCAGTGACTTTTCTGGTAGGTGAAAATACCTACGGTAAATAAGTGTAATTAATGAGGCCTTCTTTTAGCCACTAACATCTCCTACACAGGTATCAACAGTTCTGTGAGATTGAGTAACACAGTTTTCTTATTTACTTTTGACTTTACTTTACTTTTTGAATCTGTAATGTGTTAATTGTAATTAGGGATGCTGAAAAATGTGTGGGTTTGGATAGTGGCTTACATTCTGGTTGGACATACAGTATAAAGTCTCCTAATGTTTGAACTTTTGATTATACTGAGCTGTTCTGTCATTACTTTAGAGATAAATAACAGCTACATAACACATTTGGACTGATTTTGTCTTATTTTATTTTAGTTTTAAGGAATTAAAGGCTGTTTTCAGTCTCTGCACTGGTATTGGTTGATATCGGGGATCGGCAGATACTTAAAGCTGTAGTACCGGAATCCGTATTAGAACTGAAAAAGTTGGATTGGTGCATTCCTAATTTTAATAAATAATAAATCAGTTTGAAAATATTGTATTTTAAAAACAATGCAATGGGCCAAACCACAAAAAATATTTGATTTGATGTATGCCCATATGTAAATAATGTTACAACAGCTTCAATTGTGTTGACTTAGACTTAGACAAACTTTATTGATCCACAAGGGAAATTATTTGGGTAGAGTAGCTCACATATCAAATATAATATATAACAGAGGGTAACAAAAAATAGATGGAATAGCAAAAAGATGTTTGAAGATGTTTTATGCTGATGAAACAAGATGAAATGTATCAGTAGTATCGATTGCAGTACCACGTTGCAATGTGTATAGTCACTACTTTCTATACTCCAAAGTCAGTACTTCCTCATTTGTGTGATTCAGTTGTTACGCCCTTTGACCTCTGACAGTCCCCAGTGCTGACGTTAAATGAATCAGATGGATGGTCATATTTGAGGCCGTCTGTGAGTCTTTAGGAGGTCGAGGAGCTGCTGTAAACAGGAGGACTCAGGGACACAAGCCGGTGTCTGCAGCAGGACTCCATCAATCAAAAGAGTGTAAACAATACTTCATACAAATATATGCTGTAGTGTAGGGAAGTCTGTGAGTTCTGTATGAGACACATCAAGTCCATATGTTTGGGTCACCAGCAAGAAATGTCACTTAATTGTCACATGATTCACAATGATGTTAGACGACTGCGTTATGACCAAATTAAGCGGTGAATTCTTTTGTTTCAGTTAACATAGGCTCGCCTAACTGACTATTTCAGCACTTGAATAATAAAACTTATAATTTTGTATTACATTATAACTAGTGCTGTCAGGCGATTCAAAAAAAATATCAAATTAATTACAGGATTTGAAATTAATTAATCTAATTAATCGCATTTTAAGAGTGTGAGAGAGAGATATTGCGAGTGAGCGAGCGAACAAACCCACTTTGCGATTGAGTTTGTCACTTTTCATGTGGTCGCTTTGCTCATTTGTTTCTCAAATTCTGCGAGCATGGTTTGGTGGTTTGGTGGTTTGGTGGTTTGGTGGTTTAGTGGTTTGGTTGTTTGTTGAAGTGCGCTCTATCACTGGGAACAATGGAACTTGTCCGGACGTGTTTGTCGTTCAAATGATCCGTCAGGCTGGAGCAGCTTCGGTGATCGGAAAATTCTTTTTGACAAAAGCTCCAAATCACGGCGTTCTTGTTGATCGTCCCGTCTTCGTTCTTTTTATAAATAAACTTGCCGTTCAAAGGCCCTGGCAGTGATTTGCTCGCCGCACACCAAATTTAAAATACACGCATTGAATTGCCACTCATAATTAATTGCGTTAATTTTTATAACAGATTAAATTGCAGTGTAATTAATTAATCTAATTATTCTAATGAATTAACTCATTAAACGGACAGACCTAATTATATTATATTAGCTGTACAGAGGCCATTTACAAACTTGAGACAACATTTGCTGTGACAACTTTATAGTAACTCTCAAAAACATTAATATTCACTTTCAGTTGGTAAATTAAAGGGCCCATATTACAATATTTTCTGATCTCTGTTATAATGTTGTTGCCTGGAAGAATCCATGACTCATTGCTGTACCAGTGGCGAGTCTGGTAACGCTTGGTCCAGAATGCGCTGCCATTGCGCTTAGACAGACAGCTAAGTGAACCAATCAGAGAACAGTTAACGGACAGCGACGTGAACCAAGCCGGTAGGAAGCAATGCAAAAACATCTTTTTTGAAAAGAAAGGCCTCTAGAGCTGTCAGCTGCTGTGGTTTTAAGGAATCGATGTGTTTTAGGTCATTTAAGACCAATTTTACTGTTGAATGGAAGGGACGTTGCGGGCAAAGGCGGGTGCACTGACGTCACCATCTTTGAACGAATCAGAATTGCGGAGTCCGTTGTTAACCGGGGGAGCGAGGGTGGAGCGAGGTTGTCCAAATGGTATCTCGCTGTATAGCAAATACAGAGAGATATCATTTGGCTGGCCAGGTAAATAATGTTGTTTCCTCCTCAAAAAAAAAAGGAGTTTGTTTTGTTTCATTCACAAATATTTATCTCACAAACCTGCTTATTTAGGCTGAGTTCTCTCAAATTGGGAAAACTCTGTTCCACCTTGTGATGTCATATGGTAATACATGACGTGTTTTTAAACTCCATACACCTTTAGTAGAATCATTTGGATGATTTCAATCCTGGAATTGCCATCTCCACTGAACAAAAGGTAGATGTTAACTTGAAAACCACCACTTCATGACATCACAAGGTGGAACAGAGCATTTTGAGCTTTGGAGATGTAAACAGACTAATATTAAGGGATTAAGGCAAAAGGAGAAATCCGATTTGTCAACTGGACAAAAGTTTATTTTGGTCGAATACCAAAAACTTTTGTCCAGTTGACAAATTGAATTTCTCCTTTTGCCTTGGATTCTACCTGGACGACTGGGGGATTCTACAGGGTAAAGGATTGCTTAATTTTGCGTAATATCCTCCTGGGACCTGAAGAAAAAAAGTGCATCTAAATTTTCAATTTGGAGGTAAATGAACACCTTAGAATTTACATTTTGTTCATTTTATTTTTATTCATAATGTTGTACCAGAGGTGGGACAAAGTCATTGCTGGGCAAGTCCCAAGTAAGTCTAAGTCTTTTGCACTCAAGTCCGAGTGAAGTCCCGAGTCAAGAGTATCCAAGTGCCGAGCCAAGTCCGAAGTCAAAGCTTGTCTAACATTCAGCCATAGTTTGGGCTTCTTTTTTTTTTTTTTACCTTTTATTTATGCTTTTTCCAAAACAAAGGTATAGAACAAAACAAAATCTGTGGAGTTCTACAAAAAAAAAAAGTACATTTCTCTTATTCTTATAGTTGATCCTTTTGGACTATCTTTTCTCAAATTTACTTGCTCTCAACCTCAGATAGTAGGTATTTTTTTTCCATCAAATAAATTTCCTCAATTATTTCCATCCACTGTTTCAGTTCCAATGAGCCACTTTTTAGCCAGTTCCTCGTTACAGCGTCCTTACTGGCCATCAGCGTGATTTTAAACAAATAAAAGTCTTCGGTCTGAATAGGTCCTTCTTGCGACAGTTTGGGCTAACTTTAATTTTGCAAATTGTATAGGAGTTTGAGACAGTAGTCAAAATATTGAAATGGTTTTGGTGTTTAAAATAGATCTATATATATATATTCGATTGAGTCATCGGTCAATAAAAACGTCACATAGCAGCTGGTGTTCCATTCAGTAACTTGTCTTCACACATACTGCAACTAAATTGTGTTCGTCTTAAAACCTTAAAGCCTCTTCTCAACAAATGAAACCAGTTTAAACACAGAGGTGGGTCAGTTGGTGGTTGAGACCTGACTCACTTTTCTCAAGTGTGTGGCTGTAAATACATGTGTATGTGTGTCAGAGGGGTCACATGTTTTAGCTGAAGTGGCTTTTGTTTTATAGTTTGACATACTTTTATAATATAGACCCTATTAGATTGAATACATGATTATTTGCAATGCGATCCAATGTATAGAGCACTCCCTAAAAATGTGACAGAGATTATTTAGCATTTCCAGCTACAATTCATACTATGACATGTACATTTCCAAATATCTAATTTAACCAATACGTTCTCAGATGCAGATTCAGGTGACTTTATTAATCGCACAAGGGCCACCCAAAGGACAAAACACCGAGCCACAAACAAAGCAATGTGGTCTACTCCATTCAGTGTAGTGAAGACTGCAGTGAGCGCTACAAAACAGTCACTTCACAAGAGGATGTACCAACACAGACGGGCGTGCCAGAGTGGACCTCAGTCTGCCGTACATCTCCATCTAAAAGCCACGACAAAACAACAACAAAAACTTGGAACTTAAATGATTTTAGCTAATGGCTGCAATATAAACAGAGTGAAAACTTAAAAGGGTCTGAATACTGAGAGAGGGAGAGAGAGAGAGAGAGAGAGAGAGAGAGAGAGAGAGAGAGAGAGAGAGGCCTTGGATGCGGTCGAATGAAAGCAACGTACAGTAGATCTGCTGTGATTGGATGTTGTGCAAGCCGCGCGCACATGCTCTTTGCATACATTTTCGCAGATTCACAAGTACAACGAGTGCGGTCCTTATCAACATACTTTTAGAGGTTTTTTTTTTCATTGGACGTAGCAAGTCATCACAAGTCAAAAGGCCTAAGTCCAAGTGAAGTCACGAGTTATTGATATTGAAGTCCAAGTCGAGTTGCAAGTGTTTGTACATTTTGTCAAGTCGAGTCTAAAGTTATCAAATTCGTGACTTGAGTCTGACTCGAGTCGAAGTCACATAACTCGAGTCCACAACTCTGGTTGTAACATGTCCTCTGTAATGGACGTCGGGGACATTTTGGTGTTAACAACCTGAAAACAATCCCGCACTCCGTCTTACTTGCAAAATGAAAAAGTTTATTAAGACATGCAACGTTTCGGCCCTAGGCCAAAAACGATTTTGCCTGATGAAGGCCTAGGGCCGAAACGTTGCATGTCTTAATAAACTTTTTCATTTTGCAAGTAAGACGGAGTGCGGGATTGTTTTCTCCTTGTGTGTTCTGGGTTTGCTCCCTCGCCTCCAACGCACCCGTCTGAAGAGATTGAAGTGCGAAGTTCTCATTTTTGGGTGTTAACAACCTAACAAAAACTTTTTTTTTTTTGATGACCAACATCTCTGACAAGCTTCTGCAGTTGTCTCAAAAAGTTCTTAGACTCCCTTTTAATTACTTGTTTATTTATTGATTTATTACTATGTATTATTTATTTTATTTATTTATTTGAGAATTTATTTAAATATTTATTTATTTTTATTTTTATGTATTATTATTACAGGGGGTCCTCGGGTTACGACGGTCTCGGGTTACGACGTTTCGTGGTTACGAACGCGCCCCCATTAAAAAAAATATGTATATATTACGCGTCATTCCGTCTTACACGGTTTAGCGTGGTAAAAGATGTAAACAAACGCACGCGGCGCGCGGCGCACGGCGGAAGAATACACTGTTGTGGTTGTAGGGAGAAGAAGACAGCCTCGTGTGTGTGCCCAATGTGGGCGGAAGTACCTGATGTGGGCTCTGATCTGCTCCTATGAAAGCGGCAGTGATAAACAAGCATCGTAGTGGTCTAATTATTGAGATGGAAAGGTTATTGGTGCTTTGGTTGGAAGATCAAAGGCAAAATCCGGTTTACGACGAAATTCGGGTTACGACGCGTCTTAAGAACGGATCAACGTCGTAACTCGAGGACTCCCTGTATTTTTATTTAAATTTTTTTTTTTACATTTTTACATTTTTTTTTTTTTTTATAATTTTTATGTTTTATTTTTTTTAAATCATAGTGCAGCCACAAACTAGAATCTCAAAACAATTAAAAGATAGACTGGTTAACTCAATGTCCACTATAAAGGACACAAATGAATTGGCTGTGTCACCTTTACCAATTTTTGAAGTTTAAAAAAATTGAATCTGTTATTTTCTAGTGGACTTTATGGATAAACACTGCCAATTTTATCTTTATTGAATTATGTTTTGCTGTGACAGTTCACTGAAGTGATGAAGATATTACATCCTCATATTAAATTCTTGCTAACTCGTTCAGAACAAGAAACAAGCGCGCCCACACACTGAAATTGCACGTTGGGAGTTCCACTTAATCCCCCTTGAATCTATCTTCCACTTTGTTGTATTTCACCTTCATTTATCACTTTTTTTCCCACAAAGAAACTGTCCGATAAAGTTCCCCGCTGGCCTGCATTCTTGCGCTCTCCTCTTCTCCTCTGACCCTCTTATTCCCCGGAGAGGGACGTTACATAATATATTTCCAACTACTCCCTCCTCTCCTCTCCTCTCCTCTCCATCCAGCTACACTTCATCAGTTCCTGTCCTCTGCCTCTTCCCCCTCTTCACTCCGCCTCCTCCTCCTCGCACACATGCACTCACTTGTCAGCTGTGAAATATTTCCCCATCTCTTACCCCGGACACTGAACAGGCTCTCAAAATGCTCGCTAGCGTCTTCGGGCTTTTCATCTTGTCGGCCCTCCCTCCTCTTCGCCACCATCTACAATAGCTCTGTTTTACATCACTGATTGGGGGACGGGACCCACCCCCATTTCTCTCAGGCCCGGTCCCACAGCGTCTCACTCCCATTCCCATAATGCAGCAGTGCGGGTGATTGGGTATGGGGTCGCCGGGAGGGTGAAGGGGGTTGACATGGGGGTCAGGCATGTCAGGTTTTGGATGGGGGCGGATGGGAGTTTTAGGGGTAAAAGCAGAACTGGACAATGGCAATTCTCAACAGTTTGACCCGCTGTTTACAACGGAGGAACCTTTAATGTTTACAGTAACATGAAGAGTTAAGACCTCTGCCGACTTTGTGCAGTGGCGTTTAATACTTTTAATTATGTTTGGTGAAGATTTTGGCTTAAAAACAACACTTTGGAACTTAAAATCATGCACATTTAAGTCATAAGATAAATATACAGCTCTGGAACCACTGCAAAGTTGTGATTTTACTACTTATAGGTATGTGTTTGGACATTTTTGTTTAAGTCTATAAACTACTGACAACATTTGCCCCAAATTCCAAATAAAAATATTATTGTTTAGAGCATTTATTTGCAGAAAATGACAAATGGTCAAAATAACAAAAAAAGATACATGTTTTCAGACCTCAAACAATGCAAAGAAACAAGATCAAATTCATTTTAAAACAACATAATACGAATGTTTACACTTAAGAAGAGTTCAGAAATCAGTATTTGGTGCAATAACCCTTATTTTTAATCACAGCTTTAATGCTTTTTGGCATGCTCTCTACAAGTCAAGGGTGGGATTCAATAAGTTTTCTTCTTCCCACTCCTTTTTGAGCAAAAAAGCAAATGTATTTGACTGTATATTGGTTATATGTATTTATTTCTTTGTGTTGACCTGCTCAAAATGAATAAATGAATGAAAAATGAAAAATGAATGAATGAAATGAAGTCTTTCACATTGTTCTTGGGTGACTTTAAAGATCAAATTCATTTTAAAACAACATAATACTAATGTTTGCACTTAAGAAGAGTTCAGAAATCAATATTTGGTGCAATAACCCTTATTTTTAATCACAGCCTTCATGCATCTTGGCATGCTCTCCACATTGTTCTTGGGTGACTTTATTCCACTCCTGGTGCAAGAACTGAAGTAGCTCAGGCCTTAAAGGTGCACTATGCAACTTTTCTACCTACTTTTGTCCATGGAGATGCATTGCTTTTCCTGGAAAGTTCCACACTATGGCATTAAACTCTCTTTTGGATTTATTTAATTTTATTTTTCCCTGTACCCATGGAGACTGTGCAAAAGGCTAACTAAGGAGCTAGGCAAGGAGCAAGAAATAGGCTTTTATGGGCTTTTTTATTGTTGTTTTTTTTACACCAAATGTTGTGGGAAATGACCTTCCAGAAGAAATACTTTGAGGGAATGGACCATTTCATCACCTACCTATCTATCTATCTATCTATCTATCTATCTATCTTTAACACACTGTCCAATTCTGAAAATCGAACCATGAAACAAAGCACCAAATCTGCGTTTCTGTCCTTTGCTAAGACTATATGTTTTGGTTTCCCTCTCCCCAGTCGCTTCCTCTATATTACTCTATGTATGGACATGCACAGAAAAAGATTATTGAAAGTATTGGAAAAACAATGTCTGGCTTATTGTCAATTATTATGCATGATCTATTATGTCTTACCCTATTTTTCCACTGTGTCTTACCCAAAAACAAGACAAAAGAACAACATTCACGTATGAATCACTGACATTTTACTTCTATAGCTGCGGTTCATTTTATGGCTTCTACATGTTCTTGTTCCAGACAGACCCTCAGACTACACTATATTGAATCAGACCTGCTCCCCGTGGCCAGTACTTTAAAATACTGCAGTAAAAGCCTGTAAAACACACTGGCTTTCCTCTTGCCTCCGCTCCGAGCCGCGGCCATCGCCCGCTCAGTGCATCCCTCTAACAAAATCATGTAATTGATTAGAGTTGGAACGGGACTATAAGCTGAATTACGTCAAAGCTTAACTCAATTTGCAATTAGGTTATCTGCTTCTGTACGGGGACTAAGGTTACATCATGGGCCACGAATTACACAAGACACACACGCAGTCACATGACCACCTCCGGGCACTTTCAGAGAGACGTAGTATTTTCTCTCGTGTTGTAATAAAGAAATAGAAGCTTGAATTTTGTAGATGTAGTGAGAGGTCATATTTGGAGCTGATTCTTCAGTGTTCTTGGTGGCTGTCTACCTTAAATGCATTGTACAGTATTTTTACTTTACTGATATTTACTGTCTCAAAAAAATGAAAATAGAACTTCTTTCTCTCTCTCTCTCTCTCTCTTTCTCTCTCTCCCTCTTTCCTCTCTCTTTCTCTCCCTCCCTCCCATCCTTTCTCTCTCTCTTTCCTCTCTTTCCTCCCTCTCTCTTTCCTCTCTCTACCCCTCCCTCTCACTTTCCTCTTTGACCCCCCTCCCTCTCTCTCTCTCTCTCTTTCCTCTCTCTCCCTTTCCTCTCTCTCCTTTCCTCTCTCTCCCCCTCTCTCTTTCTCTTCCCCTCTCTGTCTTTCCTCTTTCTCCTCTCTCTCTTTCCTCTCTCTCCTTTCCTCTCTCCTCTCTCTCACTCTCTCCTCTCTCTCTCCCCTTCCCTCTCTTTCCTCTTTTACCCCCTCTCTCTCTTTCCTCTCTCTATCTTTCCTCTCTTCCCCTGTCTCTCTCTTTCCTACCCCTCTTTCCTCTCTCTATCTTTCCTCTCTCCCCCTGTCTCTCTCTTTCCTTCCCCCTCTTTCCTCTCTCTCCTGTCTCTCTCTCTCCTTTCTATCTCTTCTCTCTCTCCCTCTTTCCTCTCTCTCCCTCTCTCTCTTTCTCTTTCCCCCCTCTCTCTTTCCTTTCTCCTTTCTCTCTCTTCTCTCTCTCTTTCCCCCTTCCCCTCTCTCTCTCTTCTCTCCCTCCCTCTCTTCAGTTCATTTTAAAGGTTCTATATTATACCAATTTGAGCTTTAAGTCATGTTATAATCTCAATACCTCCTCAAAAAACAGACCTGGAGTTGTGTTTTATTCATTCACACATGGTTGAGTTACCTTTTATTATTCGTCTGTTTACATTTCCAAAGCTCAAAATGCTCTGTTCCACCTAGTGATGTCATAAAGCGGTGGTTTTCACGTTAACAGTCACCTTTTACCTTTTGTGTAGCAGAGAGAGGAAATTCCAGGGCTGAAATCATCCAAATGATTTTAGGCTACGTTTATATGATGACGGTCTGAACAGAAGACACAAAAGTGGCGTTGCGTCTTCACTTTTTATTCCGCGTTTAGATGAGCATTTTCAGGAGGAAATCTGTGTGCATACAGTGACGCAAAAGTGTGTGGAATTGGATTGGGTATGCATGCCAGGCGGCTAGGTGGTGCTGTGATACATTATCACTATGTCCGCACGCATGCGTAGAATCTTCCTTAATTTATTTACTTAATTTAATTTACTTACCTTTTTAATTTAATTTAATTTATTTAACTTATTTAACTTAATTTACTTATAAATATAAATATCCAGAAATGGTCACGTAAACATGTATGTGACGTCAGCAGATTTGACCAGAGTTTTGCGTCTTGGGCAGTGTAGACGAAAACGCTATGGTGGAGCGTATTCAAGTTTTCCACTTTAGAGGGCGGTTTCAGTTTTATGCGTTTTTAAGCCCCCCAGGGGTGTCCAAACTTTTTTCATCAAGGGCCACATATTTAAACACAGACGAAGCAGAGGGCCAATCAAGGGCCACAGACTTACAGTCAATAATTGAAATAATATGCATGTTTAACACGTTAGAATGAGCTATCAGTCTTTTATTCATGCTAAGATCCTCAAAACCACACAATAAATATCAACTATTGTCTTATCAAGGTAGATTTCCAAA
The DNA here is from genome assembly GCA_036785185.1 of Paratrypauchen microcephalus. Lineage (NCBI taxonomy): Eukaryota > Metazoa > Chordata > Actinopteri > Gobiiformes > Gobiidae > Paratrypauchen > Paratrypauchen microcephalus. The sequence goes on from JAVJIX010000001.1 coordinate 2,497,360, forward strand.
AAACATGCAGTCAAAAGTTCTGCTCAAGGAAATTTGGGCCAATTCACCAGAAAAAATTGTCTGAGGGCCGCATTTGGCCCACGGGCCATAGTTTGGACATGCCTGCCCTAAAACACGTCACCGTCTAAACGAAAGGCACTTCTGATAAAATATTTTGTCGTTTTTACCCGTAAGCGTTCTCGTGTAAACAGGCCCTTAGTGAGGGTGAAAGGAGTTTAAAAACACAGTGGAGCACTTCTTGTATCGCCACACTTCTAAATCTGCAGGGTTTGTGTGTAAAACATGTGTGAATGAAACAAAACACAACTCCAGGTCTGTTTGTGGTGAGAAAACATTAAAACATAAATCAGAAAACAGTAGAATTTGGACCCTTTAACAGTTTGCATTGGTCCAAAGTTATTCCTCACTTTCTACAATTCTCAGAGGTCAGATCACAGTTTTATTGTGACTGTAAAGCTTCCTGATTATTAGACAATAAATCATTTTCTAATATCTTATTACGCAAACGTATACTCCCAAACACCAAAAAAACGCCTCCAAAATTGATAGAGCATTTCGGAGTTTATCTTTTTGAAATCATCTATTGAACTTACAAATATACGTCTATTTAGGGTCACACCTCATTTCAAAAGTACCCCAGTGCTTTTCGATATTTATGACACAAAACCGCTAACGGCCTCGTGTGAACTGAGCAGATCTGATCAGACCGCCTCAGAACACCGGCCTCTTTGTTAGTTTAAGATGAATCTATTTGATGACTGCACGCTCTTCTGCCGATCAGCTGCATGAAATGACACGAAATCAAATACTTTTAGATGCCTTGAACTTTTGCAGAGTACTTTTCCATATGATGCAACACTTCATGCCAACTCCTCAATGATAAGATCTAACTGCAAAATGAAACCGACGTGTAATGTTTGATTTGTTCTCGTCTGAAAAAATCTAGAGCCTAAGACGATTAGACTAAAACTAGTTAAAAGTGCAGTGAATCTTCAGTTGGGGGTACATGGGGAAACATGTTTTTGCCTGGAAAAAATCCAAACTAACAAAAAAAAGATTATTTGTCTGGCTAAATAACATGTCGGGGTGATGTTACTTGCAGCATTAGAGGATGTGGTGAAATGTATTTCTGTTTGAACTGTGGTTTTCACTCTAAATACCACCTCATAAAATATTTTGCTTTTCCAAGTACCACAAGATCAGGAATTTGAAGTAAACCAGGTCTAAATCAAAGAATAACAAAACATGGGCAAGCCAAACCAGCTGATCAAACTTAAAACATGTAGAGCTGTAATAAAAGGATGATATATCGACAGCATTCCCTTCTCTGGCCCTGATATGAGACCATAATTGGAGCTAACCCTCACAGTGGGAGTGTGTGTGTGTGTGTGTGTGTGTGTGTGTGTGTGTGTGTGTGTGTGTGTGTGTGTGTGTGTGTGTGTGTGTGTGTGTGTGTGTGTGTGTGTGTGTGTGTGGCAGTGCTCAGCTGAGAGCCTTGTGACTGTGAGTGTGGTGGCCAGGACGGATCTAGACAGCTCAAAGTTCTGGACAAGTCAAATTATGGTTTTAGCCTAAATTCATCTTAATCTTGTGTCTTTACTGTTTTATTTTGTGTGTTGAGGTTTAGTGTTGTTGTTCAGCACTTAAAGGAGAATTAACATTTTTTACAATCTGAGACTTATTTCGGTAATAAAACAAGTTGTTTTACTCACCCATAGCACTTTGGTGTCATTTGGAGCACTTCCGGAGATGTTTTGGTTTAGCGATATCCGTAACGTGAGTTCTCGGGGCATATATTTGCGGTCTCCAAATAACACAAACTTTAGCACTTTTCAAATCATAGAAGCTCAATGTCTTAGTCTACGCTTTCTTTTGAGTCAAAAGTGGCCTGTAATCCGAGATTTAGCCATAATTTACAGCTTTGCGTTTCATGTTTGGGTCCCGAGAGCTGAGAGCGAAATAAGCTGTGACTCCGCACATGCGCACTGGCCTCCTCATCTACTCGAAACTATGGATAAATCTCGGATTAGACTTCGGACTTTTGACTCAAACGAAAGCGTAGACTAAGACATTGAGCTTCTATGATTTGAAAAGTGCTAAAGTTTGTGTTATTTGGAGACCGCAAACACTATATGCCCCGAGAACTCAGGTTACGGATATCGCTAATCTAAAACATCTCCTGAAATGCTCCATATGACACCAAAGTGCTATGGGTGAGTAAAACAACTTGTTTTATTACCAAAATAAGGCTCAGATTGTTAAAAAAAAAACGTTAATTCTCCTTTAAAGGGATATGCCACCCCCAGGTCAAACTTGGGCATCTCCCCACAGTCCAGAGACTAAAATAAGTGATGGAAAGCATTTTTCTGGTGACCCAGCCATTGTCTGAGTCTGTCAGCACTGACCACCGTGGTATCTGCAGCTACTCCGCGTTAGACTGGAGTCTAACGTCGCCAGAGAAAGATTTCGGCCAAAAGGAATTAATTTGCTTGATGCGTTTCCCAATTACTTTCTGTGTAGTGCGCATTCATATCGAGTGCAAATAAATGTACATGTAAATGTAGAGCTTGCCTTGGTCATTTTTTCGCACTGAAAAATAGTTCCCACCCAAAATGACCAAGTCAAGCTCTCCGTGTTGATTTGTACATTTATTTGCACTCGATATGAATGCGCACTACACAGAAAGTAATTGGGAAACGCATCGAGCAAATTAATTCCTTTTGGCCGAAATCTTTCTCTGGCGACGTTAGACTCCAGTCTAACGCGGAGTAGCTGCAGATACTGCGGCGGTCAGTGCTGACAGCTGACACCTGGACAATGGCTGCGTCACCAGAAAAACGCTTTCCGCACTTATTTTAGTCTCTGGACTGTGGGGAGATGCCCAAGTTTGACCTGGGGGTGGCATATCCCTTTAAAGGAATAGTGCGTTGTTTTTTTTTTATGTGAATCTGTATGGGTTTCCTTCTAACAGGTTTGTGCGTTAACACTGGCTTAACGCTGACAGTCTCGTCTCAGCCAGGTTCTGCTCGGGTTCTGGAGCTCACGTAAGTAGATCCGGTAAGTTCGCGCGGACAGTTAATAAAGCTTGTTTTTCTTCGCAAAACATTTGTCCAAAAAGTGATATATATTTCCGTCACAAACAGTTGTCCGAAAAAATCCAGCAGCCTAATTCGCATGGTGCTCTTTTCTCTTAGAGTTGTAGAGTTGTCACTGCGCATGTAGCCTAGCCTAGCCTAGCCTAGCCTGTTCATTTGTAAACATCCGCTAACAAGTGAACAGGCTAATAGAGCTAACGTGGGCGCAGTGATACGAATCTAGAGAAAATATGCGAATGCGAATTAGGCAGCTGGATTTTTTCGGACAACTGTTTGTGACGGAAATATATATCACTCTCGCTTGTTGACGGTCAGATGAACGCGACCTGCCCGTTCAGACTGAAGTCACATGCCAAAAGATCGGATATGTATCGGTTTTAGGACCACATATCCAAGTGGCCTGGGTCGCATTTGAAAAAAATCTGATCTGTGTCATTCAGACTGTCTTTAAAAGATCAGATACAGGTCGCATAGGGGTGAAAAAATCAGATTTGGGTCACTTCAGGTTGCAGTCTGAACGTAGCCTAAGTTACAGGTCAGATCTGTGGAAATCCAATCTCACTAAGAATGTGTTGGTAAAGTAACACAAGAGATTCCAACTGGGAACTTTTTGTAGGATATTTATTGTCTATTGGAGATGGAGTCTAACACCAGATTGATATGTGTTTCATTCTGAATTGAGTTCTACACATTATTCATCTAGAACGGCTCTTGCTGAAAGTGTTTAGAAAAAAGAGGGACTTGGAGCAGAATGCCTCGAGCTGATTGAACGAGTGCCCAACCACCATAGTTTCTTTTTAGCCAATCACGGTAAACCTGTCAAAATGGTGTATCCAACTTGCTCCAGGTAAAACCAAAACAAATGTCATGCTGGAGAGGGAAGATGTCTATAAACGAATTTAGCCTTTTTTTTTCCTCCACTTTCTCCGTATTTTTGGGTCACGGGGGCATTGGTCCAGATCACAGTGTACCAGCCCCCATGGATCCTCCTGCGTGTGGTGGGTCTACAGGAGGAACGAATTTAGACATTTTTGCAATACAAATTTGCACATTAAGGCAGTTATAAGCAACGTCACTGTCCGCTGCTGCCATGTTTGTTTTGCGTCGTGTTTGCCTGGCGCTTGTTGTCGTCATGTTGCCTGAAACACCTCCCTGTGCCATAGAAGCTCTGTGATTGGGCTGACCACTGCTCAGGTTGAATTTAAACCGTACAGCAGGAGCACCTCAAGATGGATTCTCATAAGTTTGTGAACTCACAAATTGAAATATTAAAAAAAAAATTACTGTAGTACCATCAGCAGCCACTTGTTGCTTGTTTTGAGACTATTGTTTTATCACAGAGCCATTCCATCATGTAACAACAACTAGTCTATCCATATGAATACCTAAATATGTTGCTTTTCCTTTTTGAAACATATTTTTCCACCATATTGCCATATTGTACGTATATTGTCTATTGTACACAGACTGAATGAAGGGTTTTCATGCTGCTTTGTCCACCGCAATGAATAACAATATGTTTTTTTAATAGAAAAGAACCCAAAGTTTTATCTCTGACAGGTGCAGAGTCCAACTGAGGGATAAGTCCTGCCCCAAGTGAAACATGGAGCTGGTATGGGTCACCTCTCAGCAGGGGCCAGAGCCAGTGAATGGACTGTCATACTCAGCATATCCAAAAGGAGCAGGACAAAACACAGAGGCGTCCGCTGTCCTGCCCGACCCAAAAATCCCAGCTGGACCCGAATGCTAATGCTAATGAGGGCATGAGATTAGTGCAGTGTGAGCTAACCCTGCGGAGTATGAGGGGAGAGGGGTAGACTAGATTTAATTCAATATGATTTCTTAAAGGTGCACTGTGTATGTTTTTGCTTGTCTCCATGGGGATGTTGTTACTCGGCCTTGAATGTTCCACAGTATGGGCTTAAACTTAAATCTAGCAGTTAGCAGTTATTCTATTACACGTGTATTTATAGGAAAGGAAAACAAAAACAAAAAAGAGTGATTCTCCGACTATCAAAGAATTTGTGTCCCAGGCAGAAATAAGAAAAACAAAAACACGTTTGTCTTTTTGTATTCATGCTGCACTTACTAGACACAAAGACAAGCTTACAAAAAATTAATGATAGATAAATTACTATTTTTATTATATAAAATATGGTTTTATATTGAGTGTTTTTGCTGTGTGTCCTTTGTCCCTTGGCCAGATTTTGGACTCTCAGTCCCTCATAAGACTGAAATAAAATTTGATTCAACAGTAACTTCATTGACAAATGCCACAGAAATTCCTTATTTTAATGAAAAATATCATGTGCTTGAAAGATATATTAGTATTTTATTTATTTTTCATAAAAAGAACACCTGTCCTTAGGGATCACTGTCATTTCCACCACCACAAAATGTATCTTTTAACTTTTTTTTTTAAACCTTTGTCGACTTGAACCACATCAGTTGTGATGTGACAGGAGCTCATGTTAGCATAGCAGCATTAGCTCCCTGGAAGGAAGGGAAACAAGAACAAAATCAAGGTCAAGTTTTACAAAACCAAGAGTAGGTTTATTGGTCGTCATTTCCAAACACCTCATATTTCCTTTGAATGTACAAATAATGAGAAAAATTGCATTTTATATTGTGTATTTTGAGTATATTTTATGCTAACTCTAAAACAGAGATTAGCATGCTAATATGTCATGAGATTTTAAAAGAAATGCTAAACTGTCATTTCCACAACAGTCATTTCCATCACTTTATTTATTGTTGTTTATTATTATTTATTTAATATGTATGTCATTTCATTACAGCCACTATCAGTTAATGTTTCTACACATTGTGATGAAGTAGAACAAATCAAAATATTTCTAAAAATATGTGTTGGATTTTCTGAAAAATATCATGACCAAATTTGACTGTAGTTGGAGAATCACCCATAAGTGAACATTATGCACTTTTAAAAAATATATTTTTTAAAAATCTATTTAAGTAAACATTTAAATAGGAAACAAAAACCTTCCGAGTCAATATTTTATTTTTGCATGTCGACCTAAATGTTGGTTATGTTGAGTTTTGTTGGAGCTATTGGTTCTTCCTGTATTACCACATGACATCACAAGGTGTAACAGAGTGTTTGAGAGAAGATCTCAGTCGAAATATACAGGGTTTTTGTGTTAAACATGTGTGAATGAAACAAAACACAACTCTGAAGGTGTTTGTGATGAGGACCCATTATAACATAGAAAGTAGCGTAATATGGGCCCTTTAATGGAGGTATCCGCTTCCCAGCTCTGGCCCCTGTTGGACTGGGCTTTAGGGGGTCTTCTTTTTTGAAATGGGGGCTTTTCTGGGGAGGGGGGGTCATCTGGGGCTGAGGCAGATTAATGATGGGACACATACCGGCGCACAGAACGGTAGCAGTGCATCATGGGAAGGGCAAAGGGGAGACAAAAAGTAAAGCAGTGGAGAAATGCTAATTCACCATTGGCCCATGCAGAGCGGTGAGTGGGGGGGGGCACATGAGGCAGAACAAAAAAGGGGAGTGGGTGAGATGTTACGAGAAGGCGCTGAGGGTACGAGGAACATACTAGGACAAAATCTTTTTATTTATTTACTGGGCCTTGTTAAATACTTTTTATGTATTTTTAATTTCAAGGTGACACATAAAGTAACTGTCAACCTAATTCGGTACAGACCTGAGCAATCGTCTTTTACAATTTCTAGATGATTGTATTTCATGTCCTTTTACAGATATATATTTCTGTATCTTATAATATGTATTAAAGGGCCCATATAATCCCGTTTCCTCATCAAAAACATACCTGGAGTTGAGTTCTTCTCTCAAACTGAAAATACTCTGTTCCACCTTATGATGTCGTGTACAAGACGTGCAACGCTGTGTTTCTAAATTTACTCCGTACGCCTTCAGAAGAATCATTTGGATAATTTCAGCTCTTGGATCGCCAAACTCTTCTGAACGGTACATAAAACGTAGCTTAAAAACTTAAAAACTTCATGACATCAGAAGGAACAGAGCATTTTGAGCTTTGGAAATGCATAATAATAATAATAAAAACACAAAACAGTACTCCTGGTATATTTTTGATGAGACAGAAACATTCAAACATGGCTTAAAGCTCACAAGAGTCACTTTTACGTAATATCAGACCTTTAACCCTAGAGCCAAGTGATTTTCACCTGAGCAAAAGTATTTACATGATTTTCAATATGTTGCATTTTTCATGGTTCCATGAGTGTCATGGGTCCCTGGGCTTCACCATTGTTTTTGACATCTTTAAAGGTGTAGGTGTTTCCCTACCCCAAAACCCACTTTTTCCTACAGGCTTTTGGGATTGATTTTTACCCGGCAATAGTGAAAGAGGAATGTAAGAATGTAATGAATTTAATGTAAGAGGATGTAAGGAATAGGCAAGTAAGAGTGGTCCTGGAATGTGTATCTATCCTTATTTAGTGCAGTGGTTATGAATAAATATGACAAAGTGGTGATTTCAAAGGGAATTCTTATGGTGAAAACAATATTTTAGTCAACTGGTCATTTTTACCCACTGAAAAAAAAAATACAATTTTTTGTATTTTGTTTTTTCTGCAACTGTGTGTCGAGTTGTCTGTGCTTCACCAGGGAAGTCTCACATGTCCCAGGAATGGGCGGACCAAAGACCAAGTTTCCAGTATCATTATTATTGTTATTATTATTAGTATTATGTATGTATTTATTTTTTGTTCTCAAATTCCTAATTTTTCAGTAATTTTGGAGCATGTTTTTAGGGTCTTCCTATTTATTTATTTTTTTTCATTTTGTTACACATACCACAGTTGAAAATAAAAGAAAACCACTCTAATTTATCACGTGTTGTCATATTTTGATGTACTTTTTGTTGGTTATATTATATCAGGTAAAAATTACCCGGCAAAAGTGATGGTGTTACTTTTTATAGCGAAAGTGCTCTAGGGTTAAAATAGTAAAAAACAGGTACAGCTCCTTTACTAAATGAAATAAAAACAACATAATGGATTCTTGACTATTCCTAACTCGTCCTTTCAGCATATGTTCCTCTGTGAGTGAGCTGGAGGCCTGCTGCACAGACTTACACTGAGCAGGACTGTAGGGGCCGGGGAAACTCTAGCCTCTTCATGTAACGTGTGAGTCTCAGTGATGGATCGATGGCAGGGCCCTTTGGACAGTGACATAAACACTGCTCCGGCCCCGTCCTCCATGTGGCCCCTAAAAGCTCCAAGATGTGGGGCCCCAAACCTGCCCCTTCTCCTGGGACTGTACTTTCTCTGTATGGGGGGAGAAAAGCGTCACTTACACAACATTTACAATAAATTATGTCAGAAAAGCTGAAAAAATTAGATATGGAAGTAGGAATTATGAAAATGTTTGGAAATTTTGAATGATGGAAGTATTGTTGAAGCTACTGTACAGTCATTTTCTATCACTTCTGCAGTATGAAACTTTCTGTAACTTCTGTAAAACTCGTAAAATACTTGTGGTCAGCGTACACGACAATGCACGACTTTTCGCTCTAAATCCCGCGTCGAGCCCCGTTGTAGTTTTAAAGTGGCTCTCAGATTCCAGCTCTTCTCAGGTGGTTCTTCGGTGACCCACTTACCCCGGCTCCTGTGTCTGCTCTGGATCTCACACTCTTTAAACGGCAGCAGGGGAGCGGGTTTACACTGACGAGATGGTCTGGCAGCCCCGAAGGGAGGAACGAGGGAGGGGGACAGAGAAAAAGGGGGATAAAACTACTGTACAAGTGTGATTAATGAGGCAGTGTCATGCTCAGAACAAAGACTCTAATCTACAGCACATGGAGCAGAGAGAGCAGGGCAGCAGAGAGACAGAAGGACAGAGAGACAAAGGATAGAGAGACAGAGAAGGACAGAGACAGAGAGAGACAGAAGGACAGAGAGACAGAAGGATAGAGAGAGAAAGAGAGACAGAAAGAGAGAGAGAGAGAGAGACAGAAGGACAGAGAGACAAAGAGAGACAGAAGGACAGAGAGAGAGAAGGACAGAGGGACAAAGAGAGACAGAAGGACAGAGAGACAAAGAGACAGAAGGACAGAGAGAGAGAGAAGGACAGAGAGAGAGACAGACAGAGAGACAAAGAGAGACAGAAGGACAGAGAGACAGAAGGACAGAGAGACAGAGACAAAGAGAGACAGAAGGACAGAGAGAGAGAAGGACAGAGAGAGAGACAGACAGAGAGACAAAGAAAGACAGAAGGACAGAGAGACAGAAGGATAGAGAGACAGAGAAGGACAGAGACAGAGAGACAGAAGGACAGAGAGACAGAAGGATAGAGAGACAGAAGGACAGAGAGACAAAGAGAGACAGAAGGGCAGAGAGAGAGAAGGACAGAGAGAGAGAGGCAGAAGGACAGAGAGACAGAAGGATAGAGAGACAGAGAAGGACAGAGACAGAGAGACAGAAGGATAGAGAGACAGAAGGACAGAGAGACAAAGAGAGACAGAAGGGCAGAGAGAGAGAAGGACAGAGAGAGAGACAAAGAGAGACAGAAGGACAGAGAGGACAGAAGTACAGAGAGACCGAAGGACAGAGCGAGGGAAAGACACAGAGAGAGAGAGACAGACAGAGAGACAAAGAGACAGAAGACAGAGAAACAAAGAGAGACGGAAGGACAGAGAGAGAGAGAAGAAAAGAGAGAGAAAAGGACAGAGAGAGAAGGACACAGAGAGAAGGACAGAGAGAGAGAAGGACAGAGAGACAGAAGACAGAGAGACAAAGAGAGACAGAAGGACAGAGAGACAAAAGGACAGAGAGAGAGAAGGAAAGAGAGAGAGAAGGACAGAGAGAGACAGAAGGACAGAGAGACAAAGAGAGACAGAGAGACAAAGAGAGACAGAAAGACAGAGAGACATAAGGACAGAGAGACAGAAGGACAGAGAGACAAAAGGACAGAGAGACAGAGTTTATGGAGTTTAAACACGCAGAGGACACTTCCTGTATCACCACATGACATCACAAGGTGGAACAGAGTGTTTTCTGTTGGAGAGCAGAACCTAAATATGCAGGGTTTGTGTGATAAACTAAACAAATGAAACTAAACAACTCCCGTCATCTTGAACTGCTCCACTTATTTATCTTTCCTCCGCAGAGTGGCTGGACGCTCCCTTAGAGATAGGGTGAGGAGCTCGGAGTAGAGCCGCTGCTCTTCCACGTCGAGAGGAGCAGCTGAGGTGGCTCGGGCATCTGTTCCAGATTCCTCCTGGACGCCTCCCTCAGGAGGTGTTCCAGGCATGTCCCACCGGGAGGAGGCCCCGGGGAAGACCCAGGACACGCTGGAGGGACTATGTCTCTCGGCTGGCCTGGGAACACCTTGGGGTCCCTCTGGAGGAGCTGGAGGAAGTGTCCAGGGTGAAGGAAATCTGGGTGTCCCTGCTTAGACTGTTGCCCCCACGACCCAGCCCCGGATAAGTGGAAGAAAATGGATGAATTGATGGAAGTCCCGGCAGGAAACAACATTATACCATAGATCAGAAAATAACGTAAAATGGACCTTTAATTTACGTGTTTACACCCTCGTTGCCACACATCGCTCAGTCTCTCACCTCATATGCCTTCTGACGTTAAAGAAATACAGTATATGATGCATTTAATGGCCAAACATAATAAAATCCCTCTTGATTTCCATTGCTCCACACATACATACACAGTTCATATGGAAACCTTGGCTTCTGTAAGTTGGTGAGTGTAATTACATGGAACACGACACGGCCTGCATTAGCACATACACAATATTCCAATGTCACTTTTTAATGTTTATATTGGCACAGTTAAATGGGATCCACAGATTTGCTCACACTGCCGCCGTTACATAACTCGTCTTACACTAAATGTTCCCTGGAAATAAAGAAGAAGAAGATTGACTTTATTGATCTCACACAGGAGAAATTGTCCTCTGCATTTAACCCATCCTGTTATTAGGAGCAGTGGGCAGCACATGACTGCGCCCGGGGACCATTCTCCATGATCTTACTGCTTAGGCTTGGTCAGGAACTAAGCTGGAAGATTTTACCTGTGGAGCATGTTTTCTGGGTTGATGGGGGAAACTGGAGGAAACCCACCCAGACATGGGGAGAACATGTAAACTCCCAAAACCTTCTTGCTGTGAAGTGTGAGTGCTAGCCACTCAGCCACCATGCGTCAAGACAAGAGCAAAAGTGTGTGATTTGTGTTCATATATTTATTGGTGTAAGTTCATGAAAAATGTGTGTAGGTTTTTATTTGTTTTGTGTTTTCCGAGATCCTCTCCATTCCCAGGAAGAGGATAAATGAGTCTTGTTTCTCTTTCCTCCCTTCCTTCTCCTTGATTCCTCTCCTCGAATCTGCAGGAAATAGGTGAGGAAGGAGAGGGAGGAGAAGAGGAGAGAGGAGGAGAGGAAAGAGAGGAGCAGAGGAGGAGAGAGAGGAACAGAGGAGAAGAAGAAAGAGAGGAGAAGAGGAGTAGAGAGAGGACCAGAGGAGAAGAAGAGAGAGAGGAGCAGAGGGAAGAGAGGAACAGAGGAGAGAGAGGAGCAGAGGAGAAGAGAGGAACAGAGGAGAGAAAGGAACAGAGGAGGAGAGGAGAGAGAGGAGGAGAGAGGAACAGAGGAGAGAGGAGCAGAGGAGGAGAGAGAGGAACAGAGGAGCAGAGGAACAGAAGATGAGAGAGAGGACCAGAGGAGGAGAGAGGAACAGAGGAGGAGAGAGAGGAGCAGAGGAAAGAGAGGAACAGAGGAGGAGAAAGGAACAGAGGAGGAGAGGAGAGAGGAGGAGAGAGAGGAACAGAGGAGCAGAGGAACAGAAGAGGAGAGAGAGGAACAGAGGAGAAGAGAGGAACAGAGGAGAAGAGAAAGAGGAAAAGAGGAGAGAGAGGAACAAATATGGTGCATTTGTTTGCCAGCTGAAAAACGGAGGCTGGAGGAAAGGATTTGAGGAGAAGGAAGCGAGGAAAAAGTGGAACAGTGTTTTCTGTTTGAGAGAAGAACTTACCCTAAATATGCAGGACTTTTGTGTTGAACATGTGAATGAAACAAAACACAACTCCAGGTCTGTTTGTGATGAACATTCGGTTCACTGGAATCAGAAATATTCTAAAATGTATTCAACTTTCAATTACTTGTTTTTATTACACACATGCCTATGAATTAGATTAAAAAATAATAGTAAATGCAAGTAAGTTCAGAGCAGTGGGATGGAGGTGAAAACAAGAATATTCTAAGCACTGAAGTCTTCAATTAAGGTCAGTTCAGGATTACGGAAACATGAGTCAAACTAAGAAATGAATGGTTAGAACTACGAGTGGTCTAAAGATGAGGAAACACTGTTAACATGCGTTTTAAGTCGATTTTTTTTCTATTTTTGGTTGCAAGAAATGGTCAAATCAGTGGAAAATGTGAGTGTTTTCCAAAGTGATCACTGGTAAATAACATAATGACATGTTTGATGAGTCTGGACTGTTTCTTCCCTGCTCCACCGCGTGCTTTTGTCTGTCGTGGACATGTTCTTGGATTGACTTGGACTCAATCTTGCTGGCAGCTGATGAAAGATCTCCCTGGTTCCTCCTGGATGCTCCGGAGCTGACGAGGGGCCAACTGTGTCCACATGCCCAGACAGCAGTGCTGGTCGGTGGGCTCAGACCTGCTCTGTCCCCCTGTGATGTGGTGCTGTTCCCAGGCCCTGGTGTGTCCTCTGTGTCTGTATCTTTCACTGTGTTAAATGGAGGCGTGTGCTGCTGCCAGAGATTTCACTTTCTCTGTGTCTACAACAACATGAGAAGGACAAAGAGCTAAAGAGCTGCTTTTAATCTCAACTGTTTCGATTAACCTTTAGATACAACACGGTTTAGACAAATGTGTAATGGTACAGAGCTTAAAAATGTACCGGAGCTGCAGTGTTGGGGTTCTGAATAGAAAAAATGGTTTTAATTTCTTAAAGGTGTAGTAAATGAATATTTCTGGTACAAGGTCTGGAATCTTCTGGCGATGTTTATACGATGACGGTCTGAACAGAAGACACAAAAGTGGCGTCACGTCTTTACTGCATTTAGACGAGTGTTTTTGGGAGGAAATCTGAGCGCATACGGTGATGCAAAAGTGTGTGGAATTCGATTGGGTATGCATGCCAGGCGGCTAGGTGGTGCTGTGATACATTTTCACTATGTCCGCGCGCATGCGTAGAATCTTCCTTCTTCTCATCTGCGCTGCGAAAAGCAAAACAAAACATGGCTACCGATAGCAAAAAAAATTCGTGTGGTCAGACGAAGAAGTTCAACTATTGCTTCAGACCACGTTAGACGACAAAGCAATGAAGGCACAACAAGGTGTGGACTGGGAGTCCTGTCAAACAAAGTACACTGATATATGGACCGATGTGACGTAAACGCGTAGCAGATTTGACCAGAGTTTTGCGTCTTGGGCAGTGTAGACGAAAACGCTATGGCGGAGTGTATTCAAGTTTCAGTTTTTTACATTTTTAAATCCCCCAAAACACCGTCACTGTCTAAACAGAAGCCACTTCCGATCAAATATATTGTCGTTTTTACCCATAAGTGTTCTCGTGTAAACAGGCCCTATATCTTAATGGAGACAATCAAGTGACTTCACCCGACCTTCACCCGACCAGATCTATGGAGAATGGATTAAGAATACACTGAAGGTATTTTTAAGCATTGCTCAACACTTTATCTGTAACTGAATAAATGCAAATGAGATACTTTAAATGCCATAGTGTGGCCCATTTTAGGTAAAGCAAGTTTCACACTGGTCACAAACCTTCAAGGCACTCCATGTGCTTTACATCAGGGAATCAGTCACCCTTGTGCACACACATTCATACACCAGTGTATGTAGATGCTGGAGGTGAAGCAGGTTAAGTGTCTTGCCCAAGGACATAACTCCACCAGTGATGTTTATGGAGGGGGTGGGCAGGGGGGGCTGCACTAGTGAAGTTAGTGCAGGCATAAATTAATGACATAATGGAGCAACTGTAGTTTGAGTTTTTGTTCATGTAAATCATTTTCCTCACTAAATCCGCTGTAATTCAAACTGTTATCTTTCGAATGCGTGTAGTGTTGTTTGTTTACTTGAGGAGAACCAGCTGCACGCTGTTGCTCCATCGAACAGGAATGGCCTTATGTAACATGTGACACGCTCAAATGAACACGCAATCTGAGCCTAAACACAGACTTGTGCAGGTGAGCACACAAACAGCTCCACAGACCAGCTTCTATGCAAGAAAGACATTAACTCTGCCACAGTCACGTATGGATAGTATAGAGCTCAGATACAAGTTCGGAATTCAGATTTCAGGAAAAAAGTAGATCCGTTTTGGTCAAAGTACTAAATCCTTTGGTCTTATACCTACAACTTTATGGAGTTAATGATCAGTGCGAGTAAAAAACAGAAGGAGTCAACGGGGGAAAGAAAAATATGTATGTGAGGTGTAGTACTTCCTCCAGAACTTAGATAACTTTAAACATACCTTCATACTGTATCTGATGCAAAACAAACAAACAAAAGAAAAATAAAAAAAAACATGGGGGCTCTTGAACCTTTCAGAGCAAAACTATTTCTTATCATTGCAAATGACTTGTTGCCCATACCAGAACACAGCATTATACAGCTCTGGGAAAAAAATACTGCAAAATTATCAGTTTTTCTGATTTTACTACTTATAGGTATGTGTTTGGGCAAAAGGAACATTTTTGTTTTTTGAGTCTATAAACTACTGGCAACATTTCCGCCAAATTCCAAATAAAAATATTTATTTAATTTATTTGCAGAAAATGACAAATGGTCAAAATAACAAAAAAGATACATGTTTTCAGACCTCAAACAATGCAAAGAAACAAGATCAAATTCATTTTAAAACAACATAATACTAATGTTTACACTTACGAAGAGTTCAGAAATCAATATTTGGTGCAATAACCCTTATTTTTAATCACAGCTTTCATGCGTCTTGGCATGCTCTCCACAAGTCTTTCACATTGTTCTTGGGTGCTAGTTTAGACCTGGTTTAGTCTTTGTTCAGATCTCGGTTAATCCTAGTTTAATCCTGGTTTAGTCCCATTTTAAATCTGGTTTAGACCTGGTTTAGTCCTAGTTTAGACCTGCTTTAGTTTAGTGGCATGCTCTCCACAAGTCTTTCACATTGTTCTTGCGTGACTTTATTCCACTCCTGGTGCAAGAACTGAAGTAGCTCAGCTTTGTGTTTGCGTTGGAATTCAACAGACGCTGGAATGGAATGGCTGTAATACATGTAGAGATGCTGATTTTTTTTTTTTAAATGCAGTGGTCTCTTATTTTTTTACAGAGCCGTAGATAGGAGTTGCTAAATAAATAGCATATTTAGCTTGTAAGATCAATTCCTGGTTCTGACAATTTGCTGAATCTCTCCTTAATCTTTACCCATGTAGCTCATAAGATGAAATAGTTGACGTTACACTTCTAATCTAAACAAAGAACATATTTAGATCACCATGTTGCCATATATTGTCTTTAAATTTTAAATTAGGTGATACTCTTTCTTCAGAGTATCATTACAACACAATCAGCGTGCATCTCGCTAATGAAACTACGGCACACATCGCATCAAGTTTGCAAAGTTGTAGTGTATTGTTTTTATCCTGCTAACTCAAATATTGCCCGGGAGAAATCTCAAGATTACTCAAACATGCATGGGTAACTGTAAATGTTAAAATGTTGTGTCCTCAAAACCTGGAGTTGTGTTTTGTTTCATTCACCCATGTTTCTGTAACCCTTTGTTATTAGTCTCTCTACATCTCCAAAACTCAAAATGCTCTGTTCCATTTTGTGATGTCATGAAGCGTTAGTTTTCAGGTTAAACGCTCCTTTTACTTTTAGTTCAATACTGATAGGAAATTCCAGGGCTAAATTTATCCAAATGATTCTAGTGAAGGTGTGTGGAGTTTAAAAATGCAGTGTTTTGAATGTTTGCAATGAGGAAAATACATTATAACATATAATAGTTCAGAAAATAGTGTAATATGAGCCCTTTAACACATGGTAGAAAGCTTCAAAGAGTCGATTTTGTGCAATACCTCCTAAAAAATAGCCCAAGATCTGCATTCGTAAAGTTGGCTTGCAAACAGAATGCTAATTTGCCACCAGGCCATTGCTGTGTGGTTTCATTTGCCAATACCACACTTTTATAACTCGGTTTGAGCAGAGGACCACAGCGTACTTGGGTTAGCTCGGTGTAGGGCAGATACTGGTGGTATAGGGGCTGTTTTGCCCTGGGACATTTGGAGGTTTGAGCCCCCCACCCCTTCTTCACACACCCCTACCCCTCACCCTGTCATTAAAGTGACACTAAAGTCCTGTTTAGCCCCACAGAACGTGCTCATAACAGTTTTAATAACCCGGGCACATGTAATATTTTACCACTTTTTGGGTTGTTATGTCACTAGAAGCTCCATGGAAAAACAGCTTCACGACCGCAGGGATGAAATGACTGGGAAAAGTCCATAAATATATATGACGATCCCATGTTTTTGTATGACACACTGTGAGAACTGTAGAAAGTCATCTTTACATGTATCTATACAGGCAGCAATATGGAAAAGGTCTAAAGGTCCTGTATTATGCCGACTTGACTCCTGTGAGCTTTAAGACACGTTCAAGACATGGAGTACTTCTTGTATTACCACATGACATCACAAGGTGGAACAGGAGTGGTTTCTCTAAAAAAGCGTTCATTTTGTCTTCTTTTGCACATTAACTTCTTGAGTTCTTTTTAAAGACAAAAGAAGAAGAACAAAAAGAAGAAGCAGAAGAAGACATGCTTTATTTATCCCTGTAAGGGAAATTATTCCTCTGCATTTGACCCATCCTTTTTCAGGAGCAGTGGGCAGCTCATCTTTCAGACGCCCAGGAGAAATTAAATTTGTCAACTGGACAAAAGTGTATTGGTCAAATATGTTTCGCAGCTCATCCAAGCTGCTTCTTCAGTTCTGGTCAGATGCTGGTGGACACTGCCTGCATCTGCCTGAGCTAACCACAATGAAATTGAGACTACTTGTTTACAGTTTGTGTTAGTTAGGTAAGCCTATTCAATATACAGTGGGAGTGGAGTGTGGGTCTTGTTAGCAGAACCATTCAGGGCCATAATGGGTGTTTTCACATCTCTGGACTTGACCTGCTGCCCTATTGTTTTCTTTGTTTGTTTTGATTTAGGTTTGAGGATAGAGTTATAGATGGGAGACAAATGATGTCCGAGACCTTCATTTCTGTTCAAGGAAGGATTCTCTTTCTGGACAAAAAATGGCCTCTTTAACTCCTCTCTCAAACCAGTTCTTCTCTCTGGCCAAGATCTGTACCTCACTGTCCTCAAAGGAGTGGCCCGTGGCTTTTAGGTGGACATGTACGGCAGACTGAGGTCCAATCCGGCTCTCCCGTTTGTGTTGGTACATCCTCTTGTGAAATGGCTGTTTTGTTTCCTTGTTGACATGTTTCGGCTGCTGTAGCTGCAAACCACCTTCAGAACAGTCGCTGACACTTCCCCTGTAAGCAGACCGCAACACACACATAGCCTACACTGTGTAAGGTTTGCGATGGATGGTCCGCCGCCTGGTTGCCTCCATGTTATTGCTCCGCTAGTATGTCCCACAGTATTCCATGGTAACAGGCAAGTTCTGCTTACAGTAAGAATGTATATTTTACGCCTGTAGGATTTAAGTTTAATGGCATATTATGGAACATTCAAGGCAAAGCTATATCATTGTCACGGAGACATGCAAGCGGCAACCCCTCCACCACAAAACTTACAAAGTGCACCTTTAAATAAATTGTACCTTTAGACGGTCTTGAAGTATCTTGTCTATTTGTTTTGGTAACTCCGTCGATCTCCATGAATCAACACATTCTGCTTTGTATCACGATAATCCCACAGCTCGTAACAACATGTCTGAAGAGTTCTGTGTTTGCACAACCTTAAAATGAATTTGTTAACACATTTTTGAATCGCGTCAGACCCCTGCTCTTTCCACATAATCATTGTTTTGCTCAAAGGCGCGCTCTCAAGGCCTACAATCTTTTAGTGCTTTTTCCACCATTATCGACTTCATCATAACAGCACTGAAAGCCCCGCAAAACAGACAACATATATTTATAGAAATCACTCCGTAGCCAATAAGCACGTATCGGATAACTCTTTCCTGCTAGCCTAAGCTCTCCTCTCATTTCTCACCAAATAAATTGATAGTATCTCTAGCGCAGACATACAAAGCATAGCAATGGGCGAGTCAGTGGGCTAAGGTTGGAGCCAGATAGACCGATGTGGTTGTAGCTCGGTCTAAGTATCCAAAACAGAGCAATAATATAGTGGCCCCATACTTGCAGTGGCAAATCCATTCATATAATCAGCCATGCTCTGAATATTCACATGCAGTAGCTGTTTTATTGGCCTGAAACCTCAAAAAAGAACTAGTGATGTGAGGTTCGGGAATGAGTCGGCGCTTTCCAACGGTTCCTTAAAGGTGCAACTTTTGTGTAACTTTTCTGCTGGAGGGTCGGTCCGTCAGATGGTTTCTCCATGGAGATGTTATTGCTTTGTCTGGAGTGTTTCACAGTGTGGCTTTAACCTTTTAATCATCATAGAGCCCAAATCAAGTTACTGGTCAGATCTGTGGAGAAGCAACATTGCCTGTTTTTCAAGATGTGCTATAAAACCACCTGTAATTGAATAAATATAAGGTAGATCTTTGGCTATGTTTATATGATAACGGTCTGAACAGAAGATGCAAAAGTGGCGTCATGTCTTCACTTTTTCATGTCTTTTTCATGTCATGGCGTCATGTCTTCGCTGTCATCAAGAAGTTCAGCTCCGTCCTGGGCTGTCTTCTGGACTCATTGCTGGAGGTGGGGGACAGGAGGGTCCTGGCTAAGGTCATCTCTATGCTGGGCCATGCTCTGGAGAGCAGCTTCAGTGACAGACTGATTCACCCTGTGTGAAGGAGAGGTTTCGCAAGTCTTTCTTTCCTGCTGCTGTCAGACTGTACAACGAGCACTGTTCATATGTCATTCAACTTTATCTACACTACATTATTCAACTATATTCTAGAGTCTATTTTTAAGTCTATTTTTAAATTATTTTAAGCCATTATTTATTATCTTGTTTTATTGCATGCTACATTTTCCTGCTGTTGTTGATCTGTGCGTTGCAACACTGTAATTTAGCCCACTGTGGGACTAATAAAGGCATATCTTATCTTATCTTATCTTTTATTCCGCGTTTAGATGAGCATTTTCGGGAGGAAATCTGCATGTAAAAGGTGACGCAAAAGTGTGTGGAATTGGATTGGGTATGCATGCCAGGCGGCTAAGTGGTGATGTGATACATTATCACTATGTCGGCGCGCATGCGTAGAATCTTTCTTCTTCTCATCTGCGCCGCGAAAAGCAAAACAAAACATGGCTATCGGTAACAAAAATAATTTTGTGTGGTCAGACGAAGAAGTTCAACTGGCGGCACGGTAGCTGAGTGGCTAGCACTCTTGCTTCACAGCAAGAAGGTTCCGGGTTCGATCCCCGGGTCGTCCGAGCCTTTCTGTGTGGAGTTTGCATGTTCTTCCCGTGTCTGGGTGGGTTTCCTCCGGGCACTCCGGTTTCCCCCATCAACCCAAAACATGCACCATAGGTAAAATCCTCCAGCTGAGGTCCTGACCAAACTGAAACAAGAAGATCATAGAGATGGTCCCCGGGCGCAGTAATGTGTTGCCCACTGCTCCTAATAACAGGATGGGTTAAATGCAGAGAAGAATTTCTCCAGTGTGAGATTAATAAAGTTGCTTCTTCTATTGCTTCAGACCACGTTAGACTACAAAGCAACGAAGGCGCAACAAGGTGTGGACTGGGAGTCCTGCCAAACCAAGTACAGTGATATATGGACCGATGTGACGTAAACGCAGATTTGAGTTTTGCGTGTTGGGCAGTGTAGACGAAAACGCTACGGCGGAGCATATTCAAGTTTTCCACTTTGGAGAGGGTTTCAGTTTTTTGCATTTCTAAGCCCCCAAAATGCCGTCACCGTCTAAACAAAAGGCACTTCCGATAAAATATTTTGTAGTTTTTACCCTTAAAGCCCCAGTGTGTAGGATTCGTGGCGCATAGGTGGATAGTCGCTATTGCACTTCCTGTTTTAGCTACGGCAGACCTCAAGGGTCACCCGGGCGCGCCGTAACGCGGACAGCTCGCGTACCCGCGCACGAACCGCGCGCCACTACTGTATACATAAAACGCGGTCCCGTTCACTTTTTTTTTTCTTTTCGCATGAAAACACACATTCCCGATCATGTACCATGACAATCTACACATCAAATGAAACCTTACAGTCTCCTCTTTTTGCAATTCATTTCCCGGCACAACAATCACTCCCCGAGCACATGGGGCTTTTATACGGAAAAGCACAAAACGGAAAAGCACAAAGCTTACCTTTGAAGGCTCTGCCCAGGGCAAACTCAGCATTTCACCATAAGCTTGGTCTGAAATCTGTCCATAAGGATCCAGCGAATAAAATCCAGTAAAACAATTTAGTCCAAAACACGTGTTAGATCCAGTACGACGTGTGATCCGGCAACATGCTTGTCATTGTTTACCCAAAACCACGAGCCTTGCTGAAGGCGAAGGCGGAGCCCAAATGTCCTTCTGCGGCTCTCGTTCAAAATGTCTGCTTCTCTATGGGGAAGATCCCCCTTTTATGTGACTATATCTAAGTCCAAAAGAATACTTTGATTTCATGATGGAAGTGAAAAGGCTTGGAAAACAATGTATTTTTGAATGGGTATCTTCAATTTCGGTAATTAACGGGTAAAAATCTTACACACTGTCCCTTTAAGCGTTCTCGTGTAAACAGGCCCTTTTTAATGTCATAGTGGGAAACATTTGAAGCATATCCATAGAAAAAAAAGAAAGTTACATTATGCACCTTTAACATGAATGATTGGAATTGGATCTCATTTTTTTAAAAGAACCAAATCTTTTACTTTCAAATTTGTTTGCATTTTGACGCTCATTAATTAGTAACTTTTCTGGTGCAGGGTCCGGCACTTGCTGGTCTCCCTGGAGATAATACTGTTTTGTCTTGATTATTCCACAGTATGGAAATAAACTTGGTAACCACAATGGAGACAATTTACTGGTCAGATCTATGGACATGCAAGACAAGCAAGGAGTCTCCACCTTAAAATTTACACAGTGCACTTTTAACACTGAAACCGACACAGAAATCAGCACAGAAGCAGAGCAGGCAACACAAACGAGTGTGCACATAAAACACATTTGGTATCATAATAACAGGATTAAAATGACTAATATTGTAGCACAATGTTTTATGTAGGCATCATTCCAAAAGGTAAACACACTCCCACTCTCAGTTTGAACCATTTTAAACAAATCTGAGCCTTGGTCATTTCTCTCTGTGATTAATTTGTAAATAAATGACTTCTCCCATTGTCTTTTGAACAGATCCAACAGATTTGGATCCCATAAAAGAGCTGAAAGTCTATCACTTGTGCAAATTTAGACAAAACAACAAAATTACTGTAAATAATTCAGCGCATGTGGGAGTCCAGATTGAATTTACATAAAGAGATTATGTTTTTGACCGTACTAGGAAAGATGCAGGTCCGTTGTCATTCTTGGAAAGCTTGGAATATTTCTGCTAACTAACTTGATTTGAATCATGTTATTGAATAGAGAAGACACCTGTTACTACACATGAGCTCTCTCTAGATTCGATAAATGAAGTGCATGGACACCCTCTTGGCTCACTTTTTTTTTTCAACCAAAACCCAGATTGTACAGTGTCCATATAGAAGGGTATGCAGTGAAATTAGAGCCAGATCAGTTTAGTTTTCACCGTAATGATATAACAACAACTAGCTTGCTAACAGCACACCAGCGTAACTTTCTGTTTCGTGGACAAGAAAATGCTTTTTTAATCTTGTTTTGACCCTATAAGCAATATTTTTTATAGTTTTTACAATATAGTTGTACTGGGACGAGACAGTTTTTACTTCATGACATGAAATGAATCAGATACAGCCCCTTTAAAGGGACAGTGTGTAAGATTTTTACCTGTTAATTACTGAAATTGAAGATACCCATTCAAAAATACATTGTTTTCCAAGCCTTTTCACTTCCATCATGAAATCAAAGTATTCTTTTGGACTTAGATATAGTCATATAAAAGGGGGATCTTCCCCATGCAGAGGCAGCCATTTTGAATACGAGAGCCGCAGAAGGACATTTGGGCTCCGCCTTCGGCAAGGCTCGTGGTTTTGGGTAAACAACACAAGCATGCTGCTGGATCAGACGTCGTAATGGATCTAACACGTGTTTTGGACTAAATTGTTTTACTGGATTTTATTCGCTGGATCCTTACGGACAAATTGAGAGCAAGTTTATGGTGAAATACAGGGAGTCCTCGGGTTACGACGTTGATAAGTTCTTAAGACGCGTCGTAACCCGAATTTCGTCGTAAGTCGGATTTTGACTTTGATCTTCCAACCAAAGCACCAATAACCTTTCCATCTCTATAATTAGACCACTACGCTGCTTGGTTATCACTGCCGCTTTCATAGGAGCAGATCAGAGCTCACATCAGGTACTTCCGCCCACATTGGGCACGCACACGAGGCTGTCTTCTTCTCCCTACAACCACAACAAAGCGTATTCTTCCGCCGTGCGCCGCACGCCGTTCGCGTTTGTTTACATCTCTTACCACGCTAAACCGCGTAAGACGGAATGACGCGTAATATATATATATATATATATTTAATGGGGGCGCGTTCGTAACCACGAAACGTCGTAAACCGAGACCGTCGTAACCCGAGGACCCCCTGTACAGAGTTTGACCTGTGCAAAGCATTCTAAGGTAAGCTAACCTCGTTTTGTGCTTTTCTGTATAAAAGCCCCATTTGCTCAGGGAGTGATTATTGTGCAGGGAAATAAATTGCATAGTCAAAAAGAGGAGACTGTAAGGTTTCATTTGATGTGTAGAGTGTCATGGTACATGATCGGGAATGTGTGTTTTCATGAGAAAAGAAAAAAAAAAAAAAAACGGGACCGCGTTTTATTTATACAGTAGCGGCTCGTGCGCGCGCCCGGGTGACCCTCGAGGTCTGCCGTAGCTAAAACAGAAAGTGCAATAGCACCATCCACCTATGCGCCACGAATCCTACACACTGGGGCTTTAAGACAAGAATATTATAGTCACACTTGTTTAAAACCCTGCATATTTAGGCTGTGTTCTTCTCTCAAACACTCTGTTCCACCTTGTGATGTCATACAGGAAGTGCTCCATTGTGTTTTAACACTCCAGACACCTTCACTAGAATCATTTGGATGATTTCAGACCTGGAATTGCCAAACCCTACTGAACAAACGGCAACAAGGCAGCTGTTAACTTAAAATTACCACTACAAGACATCACAAGGTGGAAAAGACCATTTGAGCTTTTGGAGATATAAACAGATTACAGTATAACATGCCTTAAAGCTCACAAGAGTCAGTTTTGTGTAATACCTTTAAGAAGCACTAAAATGAACAAAAATTCTATTTCCATGACCTCTCTCCCACGTTACACATGGAGCTGGTTTAGACCAACAAACAACAGCCCCAGCCTATGAAATACGAGCCCCAAAACAAAGATTCCTCTTCAGTAAAGCCCCGCTCCTTCATGGGTCCTTCTCCTCCCTGCTTCCTCAGGTTTAATCGCTCACACGGGGCAGGGGTGACTCCGGGGCAGCCATGAGTTGTGGCCAGTCACTTGGTCAAAATCTGTACTGCAAAAAACGGCTTGGACTTAGGTTTCAGAATGATAAGTTAGAACCGTTGCTATAGTAATTAACAATTCAAAACAAACAAAATTCTGCTTTAGAATTGTCAAATGTTCACAAAATGGTGCAATATAACAGGAATCTGAAACCAATTGATAAGATTATATAATGTAATTTTAAGGTATTTCCAACAATTTTTTTCTTGTATTAATCAGAAATGTTTAAATTTCAATTGCAGTTTTCTATTTTGGCATTTCAAGTGCAGTTTTCTTAGCGACAATTTGGCTTATAGCAGCAAACGAATACTGAAACTAGTCAGTAATACGTTTACAAGTATACATAAAAATATGGTCAAAAAAGTGCCTATGACAGGTTAGACTACTAATTTTACTAAAACACAGTTAAGATAATTATATTTGAGATTTAGGTGAAAAAGTTCACCCTCGTTTTCCCAATTTGACTGTTTTTTTTTAGGTTTAAAATTTAACTTCCTGGTTGGAAATCATGATATCACACTAGAGAATTCCTAGTGTTACCTAGAAAAACACAGAAATGATCTGACAAATGTAAATATGAGAAAAAAAATGAGTATATGTGTAAATTGTGCCTAACTTGTGGACAGAAATGTGTGATCAACATGTTTAAACTTTCCACTTCCTGTAATTTTCCACATATTTTTTAAAAACTTTTCTTTGTTTGCAGATTGCTTCTTGATTTATGTAAAGCTGTAATTTTAATTTACAGTAGTTATAATCCCACCGAATAAAGTCAACAATTTAGAGAATCCTAAAAATCAGTCAGAAAAACTGTGTACAAATTGTAGACATTCATATTTTGCAGTGTGTACACGTGTGCAACTGCATCGGAGCTAAAAAAAAAAAAAAAACTTCCCACAATCCTCTGCTCTTCTGGTGTTTATTTTGTCTCGGTAATGGTGGCTGTCACGGCTAATCGCGTAAGTTGGGTCCTGATTTACTCCAGGTGGTGCTTTGGCTATTGTCCGGCCCGAGGAGCTGCCCCTGACCCTTCAACTTTGACCCTGAGGTGCTCCCCAGTGCCCCGTGTGGAGAGCTGGACGGCCGACATGGGGATTATGGGAAGACAGAGTGGTCTGTGTGCGAAACAGATACTTGAGAGAGTGACCCCAGGCCTAATCGCGTTGAAAGGTATTACACGCAACGGGTTTATGATTCTGGTTTTCGATTTTTTTATTGTTATCTTTGTATTTGTTGGATAATGCTTGTTTTTTCTCCGAACTTAATCCAGAAGAGGGAGTCCATTTTGGGTTTGAACAAAAGATTGTATCCAGAAATGCTACTACTTGAGTAATAGTAAGAAATGATTTTTACCAGATTGAGTAAAAGTACAGATACTGAATCAAAAAATGTACGGTTCCGATGGCGTGTTCCCAGATTACAGATGCAGGGGCTGGAGTGGCCGGTGACCCTTGGGTGCCCTCCTGATTGGGTGGTTTGGGTGACGAGCTCCCTGTTTTGAGCCTGATCTCTTTCACATGCCTCTACAACCCTCCACACCCACTGCTTTTGTCCCAAATTCTGGATATTCTGTGCTTCAAATCACACTACCATTTTGTTGAATAGATTGGATTCTTGTGTCAATAGCTCAAGGCGCAGATGGGCAAAAAGCAGGAATGGTTTCAGGTTTTGTTTACATGGCTTACTGAAGCAGGCTCGTTGAAAATAATGGATGGATTTGACTTTTTTCGCCATTTAGTTTGTGGTATTGGTCTTCAAACTATAATGAAGTGACCTCCCACCACAAGGTTACAGAAGATTTCCCATTCAGTTTTTCACATGGGCTTAAAAATATACAGAAAAAAGTTATAATCAGTTACATTTATCACAAAATATATAACTTTATCTAAAACTTCTTTCTCAAAGTGTATAAACATCTGTGCCTTTTTTAAGTTTAAATTCGGGCTGTCAGTTTAACGCATTAATTAGATTAATTAATTACACTGCAAATTAATGCCTTAACGCAATTAATTATGAATGACAATTCAATGTGCACGCACTTTAATTTGGCGTGCGGCGAGCAAATCGCTGCCAGGGCCTTTGAACGGCAAGTTTATTTATAAAAAGAACGAAGTCGGGACGATCAACAAGAACGCGGTGATTTGGAGCTTTTGTCAAAAAGAATTTTCCGATCACCGAAGCTGCTCCAGCCTGTCATTTGAATGATAAACACGTCCGGACAAGTTCCATTGTTACCGGTGATAGAGCGCACTTCAACAAACCACCAAACCACGCTCGCAAAATTTGGGAAACGAATGAGCATAAAAACGACCACAGAAAAACTGACAAACTCAATCGCAAAGTGGGTTGCCTCTCTCTCAATCTCTCGCTTTCTCAACCTCTCATGAGATTAAAATGTGATTAATTGGATTAATTCATTAGAAATCCTGTAATTAATTAGATTAATGTTTTTAATTGCCTGACAGCACTAGTATAAACAATCAAATTATTAAAAATGTGCCTTTTTTAAAGTTTAAATTTAAACAGTTGTAGCTCAGCTGTCCGCGATTGTCCACTGCGTTGAAGGTTGTTGGTGCGAATCCCGCTCTTGACATGAACATCACTGGTAGAGCTGTCAGAGCCAATGACCCACGGCTTGGCGTTGTGATCCCAGCTCACACAGAAGAATGTTGTTGTTATGTCCTTGGGCAAGACACTTAACCCACCTCGCTCCCAGTGAGATGTAAAGGACTTTGAGTGCTTTGAAAGTGGAAAAGTGCTATGTAAAAATGTGACCATGAGACCAAACTCTTAATATTTTAATTTCATTTGAAGAGTCTATAGGAAAAATGAAAAGGTTTGTTGTAGCTTTTGAACTATATCATTACTTTTTACACCAAAAATAGCTGGTTAAGTAATAAGTGGATGTAAACTTATAGCTTATCTACTTGTTTGTGGCTTTGATGACAATGCAGAAACATTACAGCTTTGCCCTCTGGTAGTGGACACAGCTAAAGCCTATAGGCGCAGATGTCCATGTATCAGCTCTCATTCACTGCAGCCCGGGGACAGTTGGCAGGTCAAATATAGCCGGGCGCGTGACTCCTGATTGGTGATTAGACCCATGTTAATGCCACTATATGACCCCACCAAGGCCAGGCCACACCACACACAGGATCCAAGTACTGAGAATACCGTCAAGTACACAGGGGCTTATGGGACGACGTAATGGAGGCTCGCGAGATAAGTGGTGATATATATGAGCAAATGTAAAAAGCTGTTAGGCCAATTATATTATTTACCCTTATATAGGCTAACTATAACACATGTTTATGAATGCACTTTGGTTAGCAGTTAACATGGTATCTTCGGTATCTTTGTGTCTCAGGGCTGATATGCTTCGTTTTGCAATGGATAGCTAATATTCCTCTACACTGTATTGTATAATATGAACCTATTTTCATTTGAAAGTATATATAGTCATAGTATTCCAAAATATAACATTTCATATTGCTTAAATCAAATGTTTTTAAATGTTAAAGTCATGACAGGTTGGACTGCTATTTGTCTAAAACTAGTCATTACTGTATAAGGCTACGTTTATATGATGACGGGCTGAGCAGAAGACGCAAAAGTGGCATCGCGTCTTCTTTCGGGAGGAAATCTGCGTGCATACGGTGACGCAAAAGTGTCTGGAATTCGATTGGGTATGCATACCAGGCGGCTAGGTGGTGCTGTGATACATTATGATATAATTTCTCCTGTGTGAGATCAATAAAGTCATTCTTCTTCTTCTTCTTCTTCTTCTTCTTCTTCTTCTTCTTCTTCTTCTTCTTCTTCTTCTTCTTCTTCTTCTTCTTCTTCTTCTTCTTCATTATCACTGTCTGTGCGTAGCATGCGTAGCATCTTCCTTCTTCTCATCTGCGCCGCAAAAAACAAAACAAACATACAAAAAAACCCCACAAAAACACAAAAACAAACAAAAAGAAAAACAAACAAACAAAAACAAACAAACAAACTGGTAGCAAAAAAAAAAAAAAATCATGTGGTCAGGCGAAGAAGTTCAACTCTTGCTTCAGACCACGTTAGACTACAAAGCAACAAAGGCGCAACAAGGTGTGGACTGGGAGTCCTGCCAAACAAAGTATATATGGACCGATGTGACGTAAACGCGTACGCGACATCAACAGATTTGACCAGAGTTTTGTGTCTTGGGCAGTGTAGACGAAAACACTACGGCGAAGCATATTCAAGTTTTCCACTGTGGAGGGCGGTTTCAGTTTTTTGCGTTTTTAAGCCCCCAAAACGCCGTCACCGTCTAAACGAAAGGCACTTCCGATCAAATATTTTGTCGTTTTTACCCGTAAGCGTTCTCGCGCAAACAGGCCCTTATATTCTACAAAAAATGTTGCCTAGTCTTTTGTAATTTTTTAATTTTGGTGAAGTTTAAAAATGTACTTCCTGGTTGGACATGAACTACTTCCTGTGCTTTCCAACTTTTTGTTTTCTACTTTTCTTCACAAACTCCCACTTAGCGAATGTAAAACTATGATAAATATTTACCACAGGTGCTATCCCCCCAAAATATATGAACATAAATTACATTATCATTATATTATATTGCCTTTTAGTGATTTATTTAAAGTATTATCACATGGAATCCACTCATTCACCAACACAGGATGGCACCAAATACAGAAAAGAATGTTAGAAATGTTTACAGATTTCCGATTACCAAATACATGCTGTAATTGATCCACCAGATACTGCATATTATCCTCATTATTCAGGCATTTGTAGTGCTTGCCCCCAATACTTACATAACATTCTTAGTCGCATTTACACAATTTCATTCTGAGGGGATATTTTGGTCCTCTTTCCATCCACACACCGCACACTCACACATGCCACCACTCGCTCTGATCCCCGCTAAATATATCCTCGTATATATAGTACCCACACGGAGCCAGGTGGCCAGCGTGGTGGAGGTAGGTGGACGTCTTGGGGACTTGATCTTGCTTTTCGTTGACGGAGGGGGGCAGACAGACAGCAGCTGAGACCGACGCTTGTAGACATCCAGTACGGTAAAGGTCTACGTCTGGGTCACCGAAAGTAGAGCGGTTTCAGTTTGACCCGTACCTCCGTTTTGCCCTTCACACCCGCTCCGTGGGGCTATTTCTGGTCGGGGATAGGGTTTACACGCAGCTTTGATATAATGCAGTGGGTGATGAAATGATGAGAGTGTCCGATGGCAGTTGCTCCACAGAAGTCGGGCCATAAAGTGGTCACTTGTAAAGACACGTATACTCGGGTTTAGCAGGTTTAAAATAGCGCCCCCATGAGGAATTAGCACATGCCGTTGATTTAATCTGCAATCTTCTCACTGGTGATTAGCGCTGATTATTTTTATAGCCCGGTTTCTGCACCTGTCAGACAATAGCAAGTCAGCAAAACAGGAAATTAAATAATTAAATAACAGTTGTCTCCAGTGGGTTAATATAAGTTTTTCTTCTTCCCACTCCTTTTCGAAAAATGTGCTTTTCTGTTGTTTACAATGTATATATAATATGTGTATGATTATTGTTTTTGTCTTGGCACAAAATCGAAATAAATACCAATCAGTCAATCAAATGTATATAGCTGTGGTTTGATATTTTATTTGATATTTTATTATGTATTTTCTATTTTATTTTGACTTGTACATATACACTTATTATTTTTATTTTTATAATTATGTCTCATTTGACACCAGCCTCTTGCTATCTTTTTTGCTATACCATCTATTTGTTATATATTATATTGTGATGGGAAATTGTGAGGGAAATTATTTGGATACAGTAGCTCAAGAGAGCTACTGTATCCAAATAATTTCCCTTGTGGATCAATAAAGTTTGCCCAAGTCTAAGTCTAGAAGTTGAATTATTTTTGCAGAATGTCTTTTATCCATGGGTAAGAATGTTGACAAAAATAAATAAATAGGAGCGATGCATAATCTAAAACTAAATGATTATTATTGTTATTTATTATTATTATTATTATTTTATTTATTTTATTTTATTTTTATTTATTTTTTATTTTTTATTTTTTATTTTTTATTTTTTATTTTTTATTTTATTATTATTATTATTATTATTATTATTATTTATTTAATTTTATTTTTTTCATATTTTTTTTTTGAATTGGAAAAAGTCCTCAAAATATTGCAAAAATGCTTTTAAAAAAGCTCTAAAAAACATTTCTTTTTTTTTTTAATTGTTAATTTTAAAATTAACACACTTTTACAATATGATAACCATTTTATGTATATGTAGTATTTTTCCTTTTTGCATGTGTTTAATTGTGTTTTATGTAAATTATCTGCTATGTAGCGCTTTGAAATTTTGTTGAAATGTAAAGTGCATTACAAATAAAATGTATTATTATTATTATTATTACAGGAAAACTAAACCCATAATAATAAAAACAGATTATTCAAATTTGAGCTTTCAAACTTTCTCAGATAGTAACAGATCAGACAGAAACTCAGAAGCCCATAAAGCATCACCAAACTCATTCTGAGCATTTCTGCAGCCAATTGCCAATTGTTTTAACTAGAATAGCACATTGGGTTTATTTATTTATTTTATTTTTTATTTTTTCATTGTCTGTTCACACTTTAGGAATCAGCTGAAACATCTCTTAGCAACATTTTGAATACCCACACTCATCTTGATGGAGACAGCAGACAAAAATCTGAATTGAATAAAAGAATGGACTGGACCACTTTTCCTAATCAGCACATTTTTTCTATATAAACAGATACATGAAGTGCAGATCATTTTATTAAGTTAAATATGTTTTTCATTTCAACTGAGCAAAAAGTACTTGGCAGAATCAACTCATAAAATATATCCAAAAATACACAGAAACTCCAAAACTTTCTTAAACATAAATCTACCACTTTAGGCTCCCAATGTCTCACGTTATGCTAAATGGACTCTTGTGAGCTTTAAGCCATGATTCCTCATCAAAAACATTGGAGTTGTGTTTTGTTTCATTCACACATGTTTGAATAACCCTGAATTACCGGGCTATCTTCATCTGTAAATGTTCAGTTCCACCTTGTGATGTCATGAAGATGTAGTTTTCAACAGCCTTTTACCGTTTGTTCAGTAGAGATCTGCAATTCCAGGGCTGAAATTATTACCACACAACATCAGTGTTTTCTGTTTGAAAGAAGAACTCAGTCTAAATATCCAGTATTTGTGCATTAAAATGTGTGAATAAAACAAAATAAAACCCCAGGTATGTTTTTGATGAGAAAACATTATAAGAAAAATCAGAAAATAGTTTAAAATTGACAACTTCTCCACAGCAGCATGGTCTAATAATAATACAAAATTCAATCTAGTTCCAAAACACACTCCAATCACAAAAACAAACCAAAACACTTTGAAAGACTCTGCCCTGATTCCAACTTTAATGAAAACCATTTTGTAGAATATTGATCAAAAACTTTATTAAATTGGACTGAAGATGTTCTATGCTCTCCAAACAAACTTCATACTACACGAATCTTAAAATCTGTCGCAGGACTCCTTAAAAAGAAACAACTGTAACATGCAAAACATCCGATATTTGAAAACTCCTTCTAAGCTTCCCCATACCCCTCATATTACACTGAAAAAAGTGAATTTAGAGGCTTTGAGTTCCTACGCTAACATTTTACACCACTCTTTTCTGCGCTCAACCCGACAGAGAGCAACTTCTACCTGGTTGGACATGGATTACTGGAGATGACTACTTTTCTTCATAAACTGCCACTTAACTCATGTAAATAATGATGAATATTCACCTCGGGTACTATTCCACCAAACCAAGCCATAATTAAAATGTTATAACCTTCTGACAGCCGCTATGGTGAATTATGAAAGCGTACCGCCATCGTTCAAGGCCACAAAAATGTTAAATGTAATGTACCCCACAGGACTGATGTAACTGTACCTACAGTATATACAAAGGATTCAAAACGCTCTACAGTATCACTATTGTAATATCTTAAGTAAGTATAATATTTTGAATCTTGGAAGTTGTGGGGTATTTAGATGCCCTTGTTTTTAAAGTTTGACCTGGGGGTGGCATATCCCTTTAATGGACGACTAACCGAGTTAACACGAGAGCATTGACCAGAGGAGACTGTAACATAAAGAGACACAGGACCAAATTTGGCCAAATGTTGACGTCTATCAGAGGATCACAGTCACGGAACACATTACCTGCTCATGTCAGGAACTGTGGGTCCTTCAACCTTCAAGAACACTCTGAAACACTGGTTGAAAAATAATCAAACATGCTCTCACAGGTAGATGTTCTTCTTCTCTGGGCCTCTTAAACTCAGAGAATGGTCTTTTGTGGTGAACTTGCTTCACGTCTATGTGCACTTCTGTCTCTTCTGTGTGTTTTATGTAATCTGTCTGTTCTGACCTGTCCTGAGATTAACACTGACTTACCCATGACAGCGCGATGTGAAAGTTATCTCTTGTGCTAATTCCGGCATCGTAAACGTAGTTCCAGCTAAGTTTGTTGTCATGTTAATTAATATGCATTGTTTTTCTTCTCAAAACAACATTTGTCCGAAAAGTGATATATTTGCTTCCCAAACAGTTGCGTCCAAAAATTCAGCAGCGTATTTTGCATTTACATATTTTCTCTCAATTTGTATCACTGCGTGCATATTAGCTCTATTAGCCTGTTAACTTTTGGCGGATGTGTCCGGCGGATGTGGTACGGCGACATCCGCGGTAATCGAATGTTTACAAGTGAACAGGCTAATAGAGCTAACGTGGGCACATTGATACGAATCTAGAGAGAAAATATGCAAATACGCAAACCAAACCAACCCAAGTTACAGGTCATATCTGTGGAGAGGCGACCCCGCTTGCAGTCAAAATGCCTGTTTTCTGTTGTAATAAATGTAATCTAGATCTATTTAATGTCATACTGTGAAAGTGACAGACTCTCCACCAGAAAAGTTACACAATTCATCTTTAAAAATACCCACAGAATGCACCAAATGTGTCGCATAAACCTTTTTTCTGAAACATAAACCTACCACTTTACCACGCAGATCATTAAACTTCATAATAAGTTGAAAAAAAGTGAATTCAGACGCTTTGAGTCGCTATGCTAAAACTTTACGACTTACTCGTTTCTGGGCAGACAGCAAACGTGCACTTAACCCGACAGAGAGCAGGGCGAACCCGAGCAGTAATTCAAACGCGCCCCAGCGTCGGTGCGCCACTGGTTGATCCCGTTGCCCCTGAGAGCTGCTGGGATACGCCTGACTGGCAGCGTGTAGACAGAGAGGGCCGAGAAGGAGGCCCTAACGTCGCAATAGGAACCTGCTGTAACTGCCCCGATGGTCCACTCGCACGCACAACAAAAAGCCCTGTGCGATATGTTTGTGCGATATGTTTGTGTAAAATATTTGTGTAATATGTTTGAATATGTTTGTGTAAAATGCCCGAGTTGTGGTGTTGAAAACGTTAGAGTTGGAAAAGTTGAATTATCATGTGTACAAAGCCTGTTCTCTAGTGTTGTATTCGATTTAAAGGGTCCATATTACATTATTTTCTGATCTGTTATAATGTTGTTTCCTCATCACAAATATACCTGGAGTTGTGTTTTGTTTAGGGCTGTCAGTTTAACGTGTGAATTAGATTAACTAATTACACTGCAAAGTAACAAGTTATAAAAATGAACGCAATTAATTATGAGTGGCAATTCAATGTGTGAGCATTTTAAATTTGGCGTGTGGCGAGCGAATCGCTGCCAGGGCCTTTGAACGGCAAGTTTATTTATAAAAAGAACGAAGACGGGACGATCAACAAGAACGTGGTGATTTGGAGCTGTTGTCAAAAAGAATTTTCCGATCACCGAAGCTGCTCCAGCCTGACGGATCATTTGAACGACAAACACGTCCGGACAAGTTCTATTGTTACCAGTGATAAAGCGCACTTCACCAAACCAACAAACCACACTCACAGAATTTGGGAAATGGATGAGCAAAGTGGGTTCTCTCTCTTTCTTGCTCTCTCTCTCACTCTCTCTCTTTCACTCTCTCTCAATCTCTCTTGCTCTCTCTCTTGCTCTCTATTTCTCACTCTCTCTCTCTCTTGCTCTCACTCACTCAATCACTCTCTCTCACTCTCTCTCTTGCTCTCTCTATCTCACTCTCTCTCTCTCTCTTGCTCTCTCTATCTCTCTCTCTCTTGCTCTCACTCACTCACTCTCTCTCTTGCTCTCTCTATCTCACTCTCTCTCTCTCTCTCTCTCTCTCTCACTCTCTATCTTGCTCTCACTCACTCACTCTCTTTCTCTCAGTCTCTCACTCTCTCTCAATCTCTCTCTCTTGCTCTCTCTCTCTCTTTCACTCTCTCTCAATCTCTCTTGCTCTCTCACTCACTCTCTCTCTTGCTCTCTCTTTCTCTCTCTTTCACTCTCTCTCAATCTCTCTCGCTCACTCTCTCTCTTGCTCTCTCTCTCTCTCACTCTCTCTTGCTCTCTCTCTCACTCTCTCTCTCTCTTGCTCTCTCTATCTCTCTCTCACTCTCTCTCTCTCTCACTCTCTCTCTTGCTCTCACTCTCTTTCTCTCTCTCTCTCACTCTCTATCTTGCTCTCACTCTCACTCTCTTCCTCCCAGTCTCTCACTCTCTCTCAATCTCTCTCTCTCTTTCTCTCAAGCTCTCTCTCTCTTGCTCTCTCTCTCTCTCACTCTCTCTCTCTCTCACTCTCTCTCTCTCACTCTCTCTCACTCACTCTCTCTCTTGCTCTCTCACTCTCTATCTTTCTCTCACTCACTCACTCTCTCACTCTCTTTCTCTCAGTCTCTCACTCTCTCTCACTCTCTCTCAAGCTCTCTCTCTCTTGCTCTCTCTCTCTCTCTCTCTCTCTCTCTCTCTCTCTCTCACTCACTGTCTCAGTCTCTCTCTCTTTCTCCCACACGATTAAAATGAGATTAATTCGATTATTTTTAAATCTCCTGACAGCACTAGTTTTGTTTCATTCACACATGTTTAACACATTTAGGGCTGAGGTCTTCTCTTAAACTGAGACCACTCTGTTCCAGCTTGTGCTCCACTGTGTTTTTAAACTCCACACATCTTCACTAGAATCACTTGGATGATTTCAGTCCTAGAATTACCAATCTCTACTGAACAAAAGGTAAAAGTAAACTTGAAAACTACCATATTATGACATCATATGACATATGTTCTGTTTATGTTTTTTCGTTTTGTATTAATGTTATCTGTGGACTGCCTTAGGTTAAATACATAAATATTCCCTTTACTCAGCCATGAAGTTCTGTCTCAAGATGCAGCGCCAAAAATCATCAAGGTGTCCTGCCAACGACTCCAAACTGTTATGTAAATTATCGTAAAAATAACACCAAACATACAATAAGACATTCTTTGCGGATTTTTATTACATTTGCAATTGGTTAACAAATGGCCCAGTACTGGCACACACCCTGTCTCTGCACGCTCTGGTAGTAGTGGTAACGTCGGTTAACTGAGTGAAACGTAATAAAATCCACAAACACATTATTATTTTCAAAATAATTACCGTAACCATTTGGCGTTGTTGGCAGGATACCTCGATGATGTTTGGCTCTGTATTAGGCTGTATTAAAATCTTATTAGACTTAGACAGACTTTAATGATCCACAGGGGAAATTATTTGGGTACACTAAGAATCACAAAATAATATATAACAGAGGGTAAAAATAGACAGAATAGCAAAAAAAGAGCAACAGACCGGTGTCAAATGAGACATAATAATGAGACAAAAAATAAAAAAATAAATAAATGTATATGTACAAATCAGAATAAAATAGAAAAAATATCAAATCACAGCTATAGTTGCAGGGAGTATTATCTGTTACATAAGGGTGAGTTGTTATACAGTTGTAGGGAGTATTATCTCCTCTTTATTTATTTATTTATTTATTTATTTGACAGGAACAGTGTACATTAATGAACATTCCTGTAAATGTACCAGATTTAGCCAACAGTCCCTGGACAAATGTTACATTGTCACCCTAAGAAAAACAAACAAACAGGTTAAAACAATGTACATACAAATTTATTTACATGCTTTCAGACTCACTCATAGTAACAGCCATGCACACTTGGTAACACATTAACAATACATACATACAACACATACACACACAGAACACACATACATCTGGCACCCCTCAGTAACACAACAAACAGGATAGCACAAAAAAGGAGACTCTATAAGGAAATTATAGAGTAGAGAGCAGTTTGTCCAGTGTCCTTCTGTCCCTCACTGTGATAAATGTCTCCAGCTCACAGCCGATCACGTGACCAGATTTGCGGATCAGTTTGTCAATCCGTCCCATGTCCCTTTTACTGGTGCTGCTCCTCCAGCAGACCACAGCCAAGTCCAGAGCACTGGCCTCCACAGACTGGTAGAAGATCTCCAGTAACTTACTGCACACATTGAAAGACGTGAGCTTTCTCAGGAAGTAGAGTCTGCTCATGCTCTTCTTGTACACAGCGTTACAGTCGTCCCTCCAGTCCCGCCTGTTGTTCACAGGGACACCGAGGTACTTGTAGCAGTCCACTATTTCCACAAGTACCTTGGAGGAGCAATTTGAGGAGGTAACAACATTCTAACACGGCTCTTTGCTGGTACGTTTTGGGGTTTGGGGAATAGATTGCTAAAACATGCATGTTCAGAAATATGAAAGGGTCCATACCATACGCTGTTTTCTGATTTATGTTATAATGTTTCCTCATGAAAAACGTACCTGGACTTGTGTTTTGTTTTATTCACACACTCACCACACAAATCCTACATACTTAGACTGAGCTCTCAAACAGAAAACACTCCATTCCACCTTGTGATGTCATGTTTTGAAACTCTGTACACCTTCACTAGAATCGTTTGGATGATTCCAGCCCTGGAATTGCCAATCTGTACTGAGCTAAATTTAAAGGTAATTTGAATTTGAAGCTTTGGATATGTTGACAGATTAATAATAAAGGATTACTCAAACATGCATGAATGAAACAAAACAAAACACAACTTCAGGTATGTTCTTGATGACGTAATAATATTATAACATGGCTTAAAGCGCACAAGAATCCATGTTGTGTAATACAGGACTTTTTCACGATTAAATACAGCAAATTACTTGAATTTCCGTGTTCTCCAAAACCAGAAAAAAAGGATTCTGTGAGTCATGAACAAGGATGTCTTCTGCAATAAAACCACGCAGCCAACTTTTACGTGCCAAACCCGTCGCATATGAATATCTCCCAAGCATGACGACCTCTGATCCCATCCCAGAATCCCCGGGGGCAGCACTGGAGTTATTGTCTGTATGTTTGGTTCCAACTCTTCATGACCTGCTCTGTCTCCCATCTGCACAAGTCCATTACGGCCATTTGTAAAAGTGCTACAACGCTCTCCTCTCTCCATTGAGTTTCTATTCATGACCCAACACACAGACAGCGATTCATGGACCGGACGTGACCGTACTGTTGCAGAATGCGGACACTGAGAATGCCGGGTTCTGGGCATTGAGAAGGCCACACTGAAAAGGCTACAGAGGACACGGGAAGGGGGCAAATGCCACAGACTTGACCGTTTGAGATGGTTTTGTGAATTGGGGGACTTTAGAGAGCTTAGGGGCAGCTGATACCACAGTTCAGCAGGACTTCACACTGATTTTACAGCGATCACTCACTGACTGTACAGCGAAACATATCTGACCAGTGTGTCATGGGAACGGCCCCTGGGGGTACACTGATCTGGCATTCAGGGCAGAGTTGTGATGTATGGCTGTAGAAAGCGTTTGAAAAGCCTGATTGATTGATTGGTTGGGTGAGTTTGAAGTGGTTTGGGTTGGTTTAGAAATGAACTGGAAATTTGTCCTGGAATGGGGTTTTGGAGAGAAATGCAGTTTTTAGTTTTGGAAGAAAAGAACACAGCTCCATGCCTCAAGCCACAACTTTTTTTTTTTTTTTTACATTAAAGGTCCTCTATTACACATAATGGATTCTCGTGAGGTTTTAGTCATGTTAATGCTCGTACCTAATGAAAAACACGTCCTGGAGTTGTGTTTTGTTTCTTTCACACATGTTTGAGAAATCTGCAAAGTTCAGAATGCTCTGTTACACCTTGTGATGTCATGAAGTGGTAGTTTTCAAATTAACAGCTACCGTTTACCTTTAGTTTAGTGGAATTTGGCAAGTCCAGGGCTGAAAGTATTCAAATGATTCTAGGGAAAGTGTATGGAGTTTAAAAACACACTGAACTATTTCCTGTATTACAGCGTGACATCACAATATGACTACGTTCAGACTGCAGCCTGAAGTGACCCAAATCCGATTTTTTCGCCTCTATGTGACCTGTATCTGATCTTCTAATGGCAGTCTGAACGACAAAGATCCGATTTTTTCAAATGCGACCCAGGCCACTTGGATATGTGGTCCTAAAACTGATACATATCCGATCATTTGACATGCGACTTCAGTCTGAACGGCCAGGTCGCATTCATCCATCCTGGGCGTGTTTCCTCCAGTGAGAGTGGTACAAGAAGGCGCTCACAAATGTACACAAACATTGTTCTCGTCATGCGAAAATAGTATATAAACTCTGTATCAGTGAAGCGGCGAAGCACATAGCAATCCCACCATTCTTGTCTGCGACTTCCCACCAACACGTTCCTTTCTACGGACGTTGCTGCCACTGCCCCACAAAACGCCGTGGTCAAAAACCTTGTCGTTCTCTTTCTCCGTCTCCTTTTTAAAACAAATAAGCTGCACATGTTCTGGCTCCGGTACGCAGCGGCTAATTCCGTAAACATTGAGCACGCTCGCTGCATGTGATGTCATCGTGTCCTCCAAGGCGCATGCGGGACACTTTTGGGGCGTTTAAAGTTCACATTGGAGATCACATACAAGTCGCATTTAACTGGAAATATGAACGACATCGCAAAAAAATTGGATTTCACAAAAAAGTCGGAATTGAGCATTAAGCCCTGCCGTCTGAACGTAGTGTATGTTTTCAGTTTGAGAGAAGATCTCAGCCTAAATCTACAGGATTTGTGTGTTAAACGTGTGAATGAAACAAAACACAACTCCAGGTCTGAGGAAACATTATAACATAAACCAGAAAATAACGTCATATGGGCCCACTATTAAAAATGATTTCTGTTTGGGCTAAAAACACTTGTTCTACCTCTAGCTACTCTCAGTAGGGTTTATTCATACTAGTGTTGTCAGGTGATTAAAGAAATTGATCTAATTAATTACAGAATTTGTAATTAATTTATCTAATTAATCGCATTGTAATCGAGAGAGAGAGAGAAAGAGAGAGAGAGAGAGAATGAGAGAAAGAGATAACGATAAAGAGAAAGAGAGGGAAAGAGAGAAAGAGAGAGAGAGAGAAAGAGAGAGGGAAAGAGAATGAGAGAGAGAGAGAAAAAGAAAGAGAGAGAAAAAGAGAAAGAGAGAGAAAGAGAGAGAGGGAGAGAGAGAGAAAGAAAGAGAGAAAGAAAGAGAAAGAGAGAACGATAAAGAGAAAGAGAGGGAAAGAGAGAGAGAAAAAGAGAGAGAGAGAAAGAGAGAGAGAATGAGAGCGAGAGAAAAAGAAAGAGAGAGAAAAAGAGAAAGAGAGAGAGAAAGAGAGAGAGGGAAAGAAAGAGAGAGAGAGAAAGAGAGAGAGGCAAAGAGAGAGAAAGAGAGAGAGAGAAAAAGAAAGAGAGAGAAAAAGAGAAAGAGAGAGAGAAAGAGAGAGAGGGAAAGAGAGAGAAAGAGAGAGAGAAAGAAAGAGAGAAAGAAAGAGAAAGAGAGAACGAAAAAGAGAAAGAGAGGGAAAGAGAGAGAGAAAAAGAGAGAGAGGGAAAGAGAGAGAGAGAGAGAAAGAGAGAGAGAGAGAAAGAGAGAGAGAGAGAGAGGGAAAGAGAATGAGAGAGAGAGAGAAAGAAAGAGAGAAAGAAAGAGAAAGAGAGAACGATAAAGAGAAAGAGAGGGAAAGAGAGAGAGAAAGAGAGAAAAAGAGAGAGAGAGAGAAAGAGAGAGAGAAAGAGAATGAGAGAGAGAGAAAGAGAGAGAAAGAGAGCGAAAGAGAGAGAAAGAGAGAGAGGGAAAGAGAGAGAAAGAGAGAGAGAGAAAGAGAGAGAGAAAAAGAGAGAGAGAGAAAAAAAAAGAGAGAGAGAGAGAAAAAGTGGTGGTTTGGTGAAGTGCGCTCACGCTCGCTCTATCACCGGTAATGATGGAACTTGTCTGGACGTGTTTATCGTTCAAATGATCCGTCAGGCTGGAGCAGCTTTAGTGATCGGAAAATTCTTTTTGACAAAAGCTACAAATCACGGCGTTCTTGTTGATCGTCCCGTCTTCGTTCTTTTTATAAATAAACTTGCCGTTCAAAGGTCCTGGCAGCGATTCGCTCCTCGCCCCTGAGTCGAGCCCATGTCAGTTTCCTCCAGGATTTTTTGTTTGAGCGACACAGGTGGAAGTGACGCCACTGCCAAGTCTTCTACAGGTCCTTCAGTGGGACAAATTTAAAATGTGCACACATTGAATTGCCACTCATAATTAATTGCGTTAATTTTTATAATGCGTTTATTTGCAGTGTAATGAATTAATCTAAATAACATTAAACATTAAACTGAGAGCCCTAGTTTTATTCATATTTTTTTTGTATCAAGCTAGTGCATTTTGGAATTTGTAATCATGCTTTAAGTCAGTTCATTCATATACCTTATACATCAAGTTAATTATTTAAAATGAATTTGATGAATTTGATCCAAAAATCCAAAATGGTGGCGCGTGAAGACGCAGCGGCCCCTCGTCCGGCCGATAGCGTAGTGTTTTCACCGTCTTTGTCTAGTCTATCTTGTCCGTCTTCAGTGTTTTTTAACAAGTACAGTAGGCAGTTTCTGCTGGACATAGGCAGAACTGGCCAGCACAACTCCCTGGACACTGTACTAGAGGAGAAGCTGGCGCGCTTCGGACTACTCCGCCGGCCTGCTGCTAATGCTGCTAACGCTGCTACACCGGACTCGCCTGCCGCCCCCCGCCCGGAGAGGAGACGCCGCAAGCGGTGTGAGAGGACGAAGAAGCGAGGCAAGCGCGGCGGTATCAGAGCTAGGCTAACGGCTAGCCCGCACCGGCCGGCCATTCCATCCATTCTCCTCGCCAACGTGCAGTCTCTGGACAATAAAATGGACTACATCAGACTGAGGGCTGCCCAGCGCGACGTGAGGGAGTGCTGTGTTTTTGTTTTTACGGAAACATGGCTCCATGACAACATCCCGGACTCAGCGATACGCCTGGACGAGCTAACATGCTACCGCTCGGACCGAGCTAGCGGTGTCCCTGGAGTTAAATCCCACGGAGGGGGTTTAATAATTTTTCTTCGGGACACTTATTGTCGGGACGCTGTGGTGGTATGTAGACACTGTTCACCCCTAGTGGAGTTTATGATTCTGAAGTGCCGGCCTTTTTATCTCCCGCGTGAAATCACGGCAATATTGCTAGTGGTTGTTTATGTCCCCCCATCACCGAACAGCGCTGATAGAAGGGAGACACTCTATGAGCTGTATAACTCTATTAGCGAGCAACAGACTGCTCACCCGGACGGATTTTTTATCCTTGCCGGGGATTTCAACCATGCAGACCTCAAAACTGTCATGCCACAAATGCATCAGCATGTTGATTTCCCAACCAGGGGAAACAACATTTTGGACATGGTTTACACTACACACAAGGGAGCATACAAGGCTTACCCCTCCCCCACATAGGCCTCTCTGACCACATCTCTGTTGTGCTCAGACCGGCATACAGACCCCGTGTAAGGGTCTCCAGGCCGGCTCTGAAGCAGATCCAGGTGTGGCCAGAGGGGGCCTCGTCTGCACTACAGCACTGCCTCGGTACAACAGACTGGGCAGTGTTCAAACAGGCCGCCACATACAACAATCACACTGACATTGAGGAGTACGCAGACACTGTGACCTCCTACATCACCAAATGCATTGGTGATGTCACACACACTAAAACCATCACCACCAGGGCTAACCAGAAGCCATGGCTGACAGGGGAGGTTCACAGGCTGTTGAGAGCCAGGAACGCTGCCTTCAGAGCTGGGGATGTCCCCCATCTGAGGGCAGCAAGAGCCAACCTGTCCCGTGGCATCAGGAAAGCCAAACACAGATACACACAGAAAATAACCGGACACTTTAGAGACAGCAGGGACACACGGAGTCTGTGGCAGGGCATCCAGAACATCACGGATTACAAACCCTTGCCACAGACCTGTGACAATAATATCACCCTGCTAAATGACCTCAACAGCTTCTTTGCACGGTTTGAGGCAGGAAATGACACCCGGCCCCAAAAAACTCCACCACCTCCCCACGACCAGCCCCTGTGTGTGTCTGCAGCCAGCGTGAAGAGGACACTCTCCAGGATCAACACCCGCAAGGCTGCAGGCCCGGACAACATTCCTGGTCGTGTGTTGAAAGACTGTGCAGAGGGAGGTCAAGGATGTCCTCACAGACATCTTTAATGCTTCTCTGAGCCAGGCTGTCGTTCCCTCCTGCTTCAAAACCACTACCATCGTTCCCGTGCCAAAGAAGCCCACTCCGGCCACTTTTAATGACTATCGCCCTGTTGCACTGACCCCCATCATCATGAAGTGCTTTGAACGGCTAGTCATGGCACACATCAAATCCATCTTTCCCCCCACCCTAGACCCATACCAGTTTGCATACCGGGCCAACCGCTCTACCGAGGATGCAATCTGTTCTGCACTTCACCCGGCTCTCACCCACCTAGACAATAAAGACTCATATGTGAGAATGCTGTTCATAGATTTCAGTTCAGCATTCAACACTATAATCCCTCAGCAGCTCATTATCAAACTAGACCACCTGGGGCTTCAGACCTCACTCTGTAATTGGCTGCTGGACTTCCTCAGTGAGAGGCCACAGGCAGTGCGGGTCGGCAGAAACACCTCAAGCTGCATTAGACTGAGCACAGGAGCCCCCCCAGGGCTGTGTGCTCAGTCCGATGCTCTTCACTCTGCTGACCCACGACTGCTCACCAGCGTTCAGCACCAATCACATAGTGAAGTTTGCGGACGATACGACTGTGGTGGGTCTCATCTCTAATAACGATGAGACAAACTACAGGAGTGAGGTGAGCCTTCTGACCCAGTGGTGCAGCAATAACAATCTCCTTCTTAATGTTGAAAAGACCAAGGAGATTGTTATTGACTTCCGGAGAGGCCCCACCCAGCACCCCCCACTGTCCATCAATGGTGCTGCTGTAGAGAGGGTGAGCAGCACCAAATTCCTGGGGGTGCACATCAGTGAGGACCTCTCCTGGACAGTGAATACTGTATCACTGGCAAAGAGGGCTCAGAAGCGCCTCTATTTCCTCCGCAAACTGAGGAGAGCTGGAGCCCCTCCACCCATTATGACCACCTTCTACCGAGGCACCATTGAGAGCGTCCTGACCAGCTGCATCACTGTGTGGTACGGGAGCTGCACTGAACAGAACAGGAAAGCCCTGCAGCGCATAGTGAATGCAGCTGGGAGGATCGCTGGTGTCTCTCTCCCCTCCCTCCTAGACATTTTTAACACCCGGCTCACCCGCAGAGCGTCCAGCATTGTGGGTGACCCGAGCCACCCCGCACATAGCCTGTTCAGCCTCCTGCCCTCGGGGAGAAGGTACCGGAGTCTCCGGGCCCACTCCACCAGGCTTTCAAACAGCTTCATCCACCAGGCTGTCAGGAGGCTGAACTCACACCCGAACTCCCACCTTACCCATCTCCCACCCCCCACCCCCCATATTGGCATAACCTGTATTCCATAAAAGACATATCACTCTAGACACTTTAAAAAACTGCTGCTAAGGATGACTGTTGCACTGCTGCACATTTACATTTACTACTGGATTTTACTCCTGTTGCACTGTTGTTTACT
Source organism: Paratrypauchen microcephalus (assembly GCA_036785185.1). Lineage (NCBI taxonomy): Eukaryota > Metazoa > Chordata > Actinopteri > Gobiiformes > Gobiidae > Paratrypauchen > Paratrypauchen microcephalus. The sequence continues at coordinate 2,541,251 of JAVJIX010000001.1, forward strand.
ACTGTTATTGCACACTTACATTTACTACTGGAATTTTTAGTACTGTTGTTTACTCCTGTTATTGAATTTTACCCCCGTTGCACTGTTGTTTACTACTGTTATTGCACATTTACTACTGGAATTTTTAGCACTGTTGTTTACTCCTGTTGCACTAGAATTACTACTGTTGCACACTTATTTTTATTTATCTTAACTCCAATGCACATTCTACTGCACATGACCAATTCACTGCTGTATCTTCCATTGCACATTTTGATGCACACTGCACACTTTGGAAATCTGTATATAGTATAGTTTATTTATTATGTTGCACTGTTTTAAGATTTTAGACCGTAGACTTTAGTTTTAACTTAGATCTCTGTCTTAGATAGTTTTTGTTGTGTTTTGTCTTCATGTTGTATTCTGTACACTGTCTTTTTGCACTACCTGGCCAGAGAGAAACGAAATTTCGATTCACTGTATGTTGAACACATATGGCAGAATTGACAATAAAGCTGACTTTGAACTTTGAACTTTGAATGTATGAACTTGTGTTATTATGTTTATACACCAGCTTGAGACCAAATTCATAAACCTCCAGGTGGGTACTCCTGACCAAGAACCATAGCTCAGGATAGGTTTGTATAGCAATTACCAACAATCTTTGACAAAACGTAGAAAATAGAACCTCCAACCAGCAGATTATGTGACCAGGGTAAAGCAATGTAATTTTGAAGGGAAACAGTTTATGAAAGTTGAAAATGGTTCATGCTGTAGACGTCAGGATGTTGAGTTAGTGCAGAGGTGGACACACTAATTACATTACAGCGCTTGTTCTTCTCATTCAAACCTTTACACAATGCAGATCCTTGGTGCATGTTTCAATAGATCAGGTTTCACTGGATTGTGTAATTTTTTTAATTTTTTTTTTTACAGTTGTGTTTTCTCTCATTCAAACATTTTTAACACATAAAACCTGCATATTTAAGAGTAGTCTTTGGCGTCCAGAACTTGTATTAAGGTAGGAGTTCCATCATTTTTACCGAAATAATATTACTCAGGTCAAAAGTATGTCCAGCCCCAATACCTCATGCATGAACAATTTAGTCAAAGTAATGGATTCCTACCTCAGAAGCTGGTTTATGCTTAATATTATACAAAACTGACACATGCGAGTTTTAAGTCATATTATAACCTGATTAAAAACATACCCAGAGTTGTGTTTTGTTTCATTCACACATGTTTGAGTAATCTTTTATTATTAGTCTATCTACATCTCATAAGCTCAAAATGCTCAGTTCCACGATGTGATGAAGTGATAGTTTTCAAGTTAACAGCTCCTTTTACCTAACCTGGGAAATCCCAGGCTGCTTTGCACAATCGTTCCGATCTGAAAGACAGCCTGGCAACGAGGCTAAGCGAGGGATCGAAAGACAGTGACACGTACTACACGACAAGATTAAGATTAAGTCTTTATTTGGTCTCACACATAATGACACACAGGAGAAATTTGACTTCTGCATTTGACCCATCCTTTTCAGGAGCAGTGAGCAGCCATCTTTCGGCGCTCGGGGGGCAGAACCGTGAAGGGTCTTGCCCAAGGACCCACACTGGTTTGCTCATTGCCAGGGGGGATTTGAACCCACATCCCACCGGGGAAAATCTGTGACTTACCAGTTGAGCTAACCAGCCGTTGAGCTAACCAGCCTGTTTGGGACATTTTACGGACCACATTGATCATGGCGACGGGAGACAAGAACCAAACTTTCGATCAAGCTTTAGACACTGTTCTCAATAGTTTAGAGCAAATGTTTGTTTTAAAAGAAGAACAGCTGTTGGCTTTACAGTCTACGTTATCGAGTACAACTGACATGATTGGCTATGGGCTACGTATACGCCAAATGATAGACATTCGTAACGCCCAATAAACGGCCATTGGCGATCGTAAACCACACCTCCACTACGAGATATTCAGTAGGTGGCCCCCAGACCATATCTCACTTGTGATATGGTCAGGTGTAAACCAGGCAACCTTTTAGCTTCTGTTCAGTAGAGACTGGCAATCCCATGGCCGAAATCATCCAAATGATTCTAGTGAAGGTGTATGAATCAGAATGAGAATCAGAAAGACGTTTATTGCCATTGTCAAGTGAACAGAATTCACAAAACTAGGAACTTGTCTCGGTGATAAGGTGCGGACATAAAACACTAAATAATAATAGTAATAACTAGAGTATAGACACTAAATAATAATAATAACTAAAATATAGCTATAATATAGTAAAAAATAATAAACAATCCAAATAACAAAAGGTTCAGATGAGCAGCATCAGAACAGTAGTGCAAACATAATGTAGTTAAAGTGACTAGTGATATAAAGTGTCCAGCTTTGTGCAGATGTTATGAAGTTTAAAAACAGAGTGGAGCACTTCCTATATTAGCACATGACATCACAAAGTAGAACAGAGTGTTTTCTGTTTGAGCGAAGAACCTAAATCTGCAGGGTTTGTGATAAACATGAGTGAATGAAACAAAACACAACTCCGGGTACTAGTATGCTTTTGGAAATATTATAACATAGATCAGGAAACAGCATAATATGGGACCTTTAAGGAGAATTCTGTATGTATATTTTACACTATTACTCAACAGTGAAGTGTCTTTTTTAATCTGCGCTACTAATCTCAGGGGGAAGTGTGAAGCGGAGGTCAACCCTTGTATTTATGACATCACCTCGATACATCACAACAAACAGAGGAATGACATTATGGTTTTAGGACACCCTGGACCATTCAGCCTTCATGTCACCTCTCACGGGAAGAGGAGAGGAAAGAGCAGGAGAGGAGGGCCAAAACAGGGGAAATGGAGAAGAGTCTGGCTTTTCCCACCTCACAATAAGAAGGTCCTGGGTTCAACTCCTGGGCATAGACCGTATAAATGTATATATTAGGGGTGGCACGGTTCACAAAATTCATGGTTCGGTTCGTATCACGGTCACGGTTTTCGGTTCTGTACGGTTTTTATTGGTTTCTTTCAAAATACACCTTATATCCATTTATCTTAATATTCCACAATGACAGGATATAACATTAAAAACGTTATAAGATTATATAATAATCTAATGTAATATAAAATGTTAATACAATGTAATAATCACACAATCTGAATTTGACATGATTTTAAGCCCATTATTGGAACCATCTCTCTGATCTGGTGGCAGTAACTATGTCACCTGCTGTTGAAAAAAACCCTTTCACTAGATATTGAAGAAACAGAAACAAAAGCACGTGTCTCCTATTAAACTTCTAACGGAGCGCGGCCCGCACACCGGTAGAGCGCGCGCGCGCGAGCGAGCGAGCACATGTAACGTGTAGCGTGTATCACAGGGCAGGTTAAACTTTATAAAATATCTGTCCGTGCCTCACTTACCGACTTTTCACGCTGTCTCCTCCTGTTAGCTTCCCTGATAGCGCGCATAAGCTCCCTCCTCAATGCCTCTGATTAGAACGTATTTCGGCGACGGCGTGGGAGGGGGGAGTCCGTGACTTTCCGCTTTTCCCCAGACACCGGACTTAAATGACACTGGTGCATCCTCTATGTCCTTGCCGCTATCTCCACTCTCACTTGCCATTTCTATCTAACTTTATTTACCGCACTCATTCATCTTTCTCGCGAAATGCCAGAGGCAAGTATACATTGCGCATGCCCAGAACCGTCAGGTGCGCACCGAACGGTTCGTGGTGACAAGCGAACCGAACGGTTCATCGGTTTTTCATGAACCGTGCCACCCCTAGTATATATATCCTCAAACCTGAATTAAAACAAACAAAGAAAACAATAGTCAGGTCCAAAGGTGTGAAACCACCCATTATGGCCCTGAATGGTTCTGCTAACAAGACCCACACTCCACTCCCACTGCAGATTTAATAGGCTTACTTATCTAACAGAAACAGAAAACAAGTAGGTGTGATAGTTTCAGAGTAATTTCATTGTAGTTAGCTCCTCCCTTCAGGCAGATATAAGGCAGTGTCCACCAACGTCTGACCAGAACTGAAGAAGCAGCTCAGATGAGCCGCGAAACGTATTCGACCAAATAAACTTTTGTCCAGTTGACAAATTTAATTTCTCCTTTTGCCATAAATACATGGCACATACATGGACATAGATAACTAGCCGTGTCCCAATGTGCACAGTTTGGAGTGTGGTTTTAAGGGCATGTACATCACTCCCGGCACGACAACTGCTGTCCCATTTTGTTTTTGTCCCATGCACAGTTAACATGCAGTCTGAAGACCGCAGTCGTTTCCATGGAAATCGGGGCATGGACCAACTGCGTGAAAAAGCACACTTCGCGCAGTCATATATCCCAGCATGCACCGCACGCTACTTCTTCTACGGGAGAAAATGGAGTCGGTGGCTGCATCTGGTAGTTGCGAGACATGTCCCATTTCGCCGCATTTCGTCATGCGGTATGCACATGTCCTGAGTGCAATCTGAGTACCCGTAAAACCACACTCCAAACCGTGCACACTGAGAATTGAGACACAGCTACTCACTAGCTGCTGTGTTCTAAATAGGAAATGTTCATAGGGGCATTACAGGCTCCACTGGCTTTGGCTCCAATTGACTTTACATTGGAAAATTGTCACCACTCTCTCTGTAACTGCTGCAGTTGCATTTTTGGTCTTAAAATGTTCACATTAGACCACTCTATATCCTGGTGTTTTTATTTTACTGTTTTGTATCTAAATAAATTCCTATTGCTAATATGAACATGGTTCCAAATTAGCTCCTATAACTGCTAGCCTTTTGAGCTTCATTTGACTGTATGTTTCTCCCTGTCTCTGGCTTCCCCCCACCAAAACAAAACATGCCTAACAGCTAAGGTAGTCCTGACCCTCCAGCTAAGGTAGTCCTGACCCTCCAGCTAAGGTAGTCCTGACCAAGACCGGCTCAAGATCTGGAGATAAGACAGTGACACTGAAGTGGTACCTATAGCGGGCAGTAAAATATACTGTATCTTCCCCTCACTTTCAATCAGGAGAAAGGAGAAGGGGACATGCAGTAAAGGAGGAGAAGGAGTGGAGGGAGAGCAACCATAAAGCTCCAGGATGTATCGAAGTCTGACAGGCAGCCTGGGAAAGTTTAGGCTACAGAAAAAGGGAAATAAGCCTCTTATTCAGTCCCCGAGCAGCTGGACACAGAGCACAGTTGAAAAGTTCAGGGATGAATATGAACCAAGAATGCTTCTCAGTACATCAGACTGAATATGCAGAGTTTGAGAAGAGACTTTTTGCTTTATTTTTAGTCTTTGTCAGTTGAATTAAGCGTCGTCATCTTATTGTATGTGTTTCAGATTCGCTGAAAAGGGCGCGGTGCCTGGATAACTAACTCTTCTGAGCCGATTTTCGACAGACCAATTTTCTGGGCACAGAAGCGCTGTGACCAGTGGCTAGTTTTGAATTGATTAACAAAATTTCAGCGTGAGAAATACCATGTGTGGCGTGTGAGCGTGTGAACTCGTTGAAATGCGTGTGTGTGAGACTTGAAAGCGCTTCAGAAATACTGGATTGGACTAAGATGGGAGAAGTTTGTTTACCTTATTACAGTTACGGACATAACACTGGTGGATGCTCTACATGCACCTCTGTTGGTGGAATGCACACATAAGCAAACACTGACAAAAAGTTTGAATACAAAAATACAAAATGGATTTAAACAGCACATTTTCTGGAGACTGTGATCAATACGAGTGTTCATGGTCCTGCTGGTCACTCTCAAAAAGTGAGAGTGAGAAACTGAAAAATTGTGGACTTGTTTAAAGATCCCATGACATGGTACTTCTTGATGCTTTTATATGGCTCCTTAATGGTTCCCTAATACTGTAAATGAATCCTTCAAAATCAACACTCAGTGCATGAGAAACAGAGATAAGATGAGAAAGAGTATTTTTTCTCCCTCAGAACAGGTCATAATGGGCGTTGTTGCTTGAATGCAAATGAGGAGAAAAGAGCTGGCCAATAGTAGAGGGTGGGGGCGTGGCCAAACTCTCTGCTCTCCCTCAGAGCTCTCAGCTGATCCATTTCCGTGTTTTTGCACGGGGGGAGAGATTTGAAGCATTCCATTGAAAAATAAACACATTTCCACAGAAAATAAAATTAAACCACTGCTGTTCAAAGGTCCAGAGGCTCAGATAAAGGACTTCCGAGCCTAGAAACACTCGGACGTGCCTCCAGGCAAAATAAAAAAACGCATTTCGCATTGCCTAGCGCATTCGCAGTCCAAACTCTCTGGGCGTGATTTACAGAGACGCTGAGTTCAGACAGACGGGGGTGGAACTGCATTTGCATTTCTTTTTTCGATCTGACGTCAATAAGGTGCCTTGTTCAAAATCGCCCGTTTGAGCTCCGATTTTTTGTAACGCAGAAAAGGATCGCAAATGCTCAGTTTAGACATTTCGCAACTTTTAACCATGGGGGTGGGGGGGGGCCTAAACAGGGTAGGGGAGCTCACATTAACGTTCAAAAACCTCAGAAAGTGAAAATTTCATGCCATGGGACCTTTAACAACACAAATAATCTCAACTGTTGTAATTCCAACCAAGTCCGATCTTTCTGGTCAGATTGTGTTAAAATAAAGCTCAGTCCACACGACAACGTTTTTTGCTGGAAACTGAGAAGTTTTTATTCGTTTTGGCCTTTCGTCCACACGGTGCTGGCGTTTTGGGTGGGCGAAAACTGTGTTTTTTGAAAATGGGTTCCAAAGTGGAGAAATCTGAGAACGCCAGGGTCGCGTTGTCGTGTGGACGAGCAAAACGCAGCTTTTGGAAAACGATGACGTCGCAATACTGTCGTCAACACGTGACCAGAAGAGAACCCCGCGCATTTTGTTTGCTTGCGGAAAAGAAAGGACTTTATGCGCATGCGCTCTTTGTAGTATTGCATTTCTGGTGGCTCTGGCTGTTTCCTGTTTACAGCGCCACATATCGGTGTGGTATATGTATGACATCGTTTTCACTCAGTGTTCTGTTTTCGTCTGGACACGAATATTTACTGATCCGACACGTGTGTGGACGCGAATTTTTTTCAACCCACATTTTAAAAAAAAAATCCAGGAGTGTTGTCGTGTGGACGTAGCCTAAGTCTAACTTGAGCTTCTATTAGAGTAGTACTTCCAGTTATAATCACACAGGGAATGTTGATGACATTAATCAAAGTATCAATTATACTATGTTATAAGAAGTTGGAATATTATGGTGCTTAACAGAAAACCTGATGACATATGTGCCCCCATTGGTCGGTTTGTGCAATAATAAATTATATAACCATGGTGGGACTGTTGACAAGCCCTGTATGTATTATTGTGTAATGGCAGCACATACATTTTGGCTTTTGTGGTTTGCAATGACTATGAATAAAGGAATACAGATTTTAATTGGATAAACGAGAACCCACTGACTATTAGTGGTATAAAGACATTTTTAGAGTTTTACCCATGGAAAGGCTCAGTTCAAAATTAAAAGGTAATGATGATGTCTTTATGGACCTGTGACAGACGCTCATTGAGGACTTGCCCGATGATCTCAGTGACGTTATACAGAGAGGTACAAGCTCAGTACAAAAGCGGACTTTAGGTTTGCGCTACTTAAAGGGGCCATCTTAAGCTATTTTCTAATCTGTTATAATGTTGTTTCCTCCTCGCAAACAGACCTGGAGTTGTGTTTTGTTTCATTCACACATGTTTAACACACAAAAGTTCGGGTATTTAGGCTGAGTTTGTGTCTCAAACAGAAAACAGTCTGCTCCACCTTGTAATTTCATGTGGTAATACAAGAAGCGCTCCACTGTGTTTTTAAACTCAATACACCTTTGGAATCATTTGGGTGATTTCAGCCCTGGAATTGCACATCTCTAGTAAACAAAAGTAAAAGCAATTAACTTAAAACTACAGTTAACTAAGATGTAAATGGTCACATTTTTATACAGCGCTTTTCCACCTTCAAGGCACTCAAAGCGCTTTACAACAAGGTACCACTCACCCATTCACACACCAGTGTACGCAGAAACTGGGGGTGAGGTGGGTTAAGTGTCTTGCCCAAGGACACAATGGCAGCATTCATCTGTGGGAGCTGGAATCACACCGCCAACCTTTTGGATCAGTGGACAAATGCTGTACCAACTGAGCTACTGCCGATGTGTGTAGAATCCCTCAGTCGTCCAGGTAGAATCCATGGCAAAAGGAGAAATTCAATTTGTCAACTGAACAAAAGTTTAAACTTTTTAATTTCTCCTTTTGCCATACAGTTCATACAGTTCATACAGTTTTGCCGTACTGCTTCATGACATCACAGTGTGAAACAGAGCATTTTGAGGTTTGGAAATGTAGACGGAATAATAATAACGGATTACTCAAACATGTGAATGAAACAAAAAACAACTCTAGGTCTGTTTTTGAGGAGGTAACATTGTTCTAACATGGCTTAAAGCTCACAAGAGTAAATTCTGCATAATATAGGACCTTAAACCAGGTGATGTTTGTGTAATGTGGGAAATCTGCTTGTTTCCATGGATATCTCATTACTCTGCCTGGAATGTTCCACCTTATGACTTTAAACAGCTCTACCTTACATTGAATACCTTTAGAAACGTTCATTCTGACTGTGAGCGGGGTTGCCTCTCTGCAGATCTGACCTGTAACATGGTCTGGTTTGGTCTCCATGAAGACAGAAATGTTTAATACCATATTGTGAAAGCAGACAAAGCAACAACATCTCCACAGAGAAAAGCATTTGACGGACCTTCCACCAGAAAAGTTGCACGTCGCAGCTTTAAACCGTGCCATGTTCTGCAGCGTCACTTGGCCCCTTTACTCGGTGCTGTAATGTGTTTTTGGTGAAGATGCCCGTTCGAATCAGGACTGAAGACTTCCACTCTCCCCCGCTTTAGATTCCTCCACCACGGACCACCACCTCCCATCCCCGCAGCCCCTAATGAAGATGAGGTGAGGTGGGAGATGAAGTCATGGGCTGATGGGGAGGCTATGGGAACACAGCGGAGAGAGTCATAAATCAGAAGTCATTGTCTGTCCGATAGAGTGTGTGTGAAGGATTCAGACTGGAGCTGGAAGAGGAGGACCAGGGCAGGAGGTCAGAAGTTTGGGCACACACTACAAAACAATGAGTATCTGTGCATACCAATTACACAATATTATACTTGTTTATTTTTTTTTATTTAAATTTTTTTTTATACAAAAATTAAATCAATTACACAATGTTATACTTGTTTATTTTTTTATTTTTATTTTTTTTAATATATTAAAAAAATATAAAATAATCAAAATAATAAATAAATAAAAATAAAATAAAATAAAATAAAAGATATAAAATATAAAAAATAAAATAAATAAATAAATAAAATAAAAATAATGAAGTGGTTTATATTTGGAAGTAAATTATTGCTCGGTGTGTTTTACAAATAAGTATTGATTAGGAAAAACTTGAAACCAGATGTATTTAAATGTGAAACTTGTAAAAATTACTCCAAAAAGGATAAATATTGTACTATTAAATCACAAACACTGCAACTATTTGGGTTATAAAAGGAATAAAAGGAAAACAAATAATGCAGTGATGTCATGCGGCAATACAGGAAGTGCTCCACTGTGTTTTTAAACTCCATACACCTACACTAGACTCAAGATTTCAGCCCCGGAATTGCCAATCTCTAGTGAACAAAAGGTAAAAGTTTGCTGTTAACTTCATACATTTTACATAATAGAATTTTTAATGCTCCTTGATATGTTTAAAATGTTGTAAACTGAATCTAAATTTTAGTCAGTAATTTGCAAATTAAATCACAATTGCAATAATAATTATAAAGAAAATTCCCAAGTTTGTATTTTTTCTCCAAATTCTTCAGCCCTTGGTGTTTTGCAGTATATGTGGGTGCGGGGGAGTCCAGGGTGCGGTCAGTGTGATGTAATCTGCTGGACATCTGTGCAGTGGTGACAGACAAGACACACCATGATCCCCTCTCCTCTCTCCTTCCTCTCTCCTTCCTCTCACTTCTCTTCTCTCCTTTCTCTCTTCTCTCTTCTTCCTCTTCCTCTTCTCCTCTCTCCTCCTCCTCCCCTCCTCTTCTCACCTCTCCTCTTTCCCTCGTTTCACCTCTCCTTTCTCTCCTCCCTCTTCTTCCCCTCATCTTGCCCTTCTCTCCTCTCCCCCTCACTTCTCCTCTTTCCCTCTTCTCTCCCTCCTCTCTCCTTTCTCTTGTCTCGTCTCACCTCTCTTCTCTCCCTCCTTTCATCCCTCCTCTCCCTCTCCTCTCCTCTCCCTCCTCTTGTCTCATCTCTCCTCTCCCTCTCCTCTCTTCTCTTCTTGCTCTTGCCCTCTTCTCTCCCTTCTCTAGTCTCATCCCTCCTCTCTCCCTCATCTCCCTCTCCTTCCTCCCTCCTCTCCCTCTCTTCCCTCTCCTCTCTCCCTCCTCTCCCTCTCCTCTCTCTCCTTCCTCTCTTCTCTCCTCTTCTCTCTCCTCTCCCTCTCCTTCCTCTCTTCTCACCTCTCTTCTCTTCTTCCTCTCTCTTCTCTCTCTCCTCTCCTCTCTCCCTCCTCTCCCTCACCTCTCTTGTCTTCTTCCTCTCTTTTCTTCTTCCTCTCTCTTCTCTCTCCTCTCCTCCCCCCTCCTCTTCTCTCCTCGCCCTCTCCTCTCTCCCTCTCCTCTCTTCTCTTCTCTTCTCTCCTCTCCTCTCTCCTCCCCCTCTCTTCTCTTCTCTTCTTCCTCTCTCCTCTCCTCTCCCTCTCCTCTCTCCCTCCCTCTCCTCTCTTCTCTTCTTCCTCTCTCCTCTCTCCTCCCCCTCTCTCCCCCTGGTCTGTCCGGGGAGCAGAGCGAGGGGCAGATCTGGTCCTAATGAGACTAAATGAGTCCTGGAGCCGCTCACTGCCGAGGTCACACTCCGTCACACCGAGAGGCTCACAGCTGCTTACAATATACACTCTAAAAAAAAATACACTGGCTCAACTTAAAAAAATTGTCGTAACAATTTGCATTGACCTTTTTAAGTAATCCCAACTAAGTAATTAATGAGTATTTCCCATGAGACTTTTATAGTTGGACTAACTCAATTAGTTGAGTACAACCAACATGATCTGTTTTGTCCTCTACAAGCTTAATTATGTTGAACCAACTCAATTTGTTTTTATAGTGGCCCAATAATTTAAGTTGCAATAACTCCTTTATTTTACTTTATTCCTACTCCAAAAAGTCCATGCAAATTGTTACCTCAGTTTTATTAAGTAATACCAACTTATTTTACTGAAGTCAGAATAAAGTAGACATGGCAATTCAAGTTTCCAAAATGTATTTAAACCGATGTCAAAACCTTACAAAAGTGCATAGAGCAAAACCTTACAAAAGTGCAAATAAGCCTGCAACATTTCCTGCTGAATTAGTGTACAGCCTAATTCTTCACATTTTTAATGCAATGTTACCTGAAAAATGAACCTTTAATAAACTTCAAGTGTACTTCAGGTGTAAACTATGTACTTCAAGTACTGTAAATATACAGACAAACGGTGTACAGTAATCCCTCGCTCTATCGCGGTTCACTGTTCGCGGCCTCGCTGTTTCTTGTTTTTTTTAATAGTGTAACAATGTGTTCTGCATCTTGATTGGCTAAGAGACTAGACCAGGATTAATGTGGACTAAACCATGTCTAGACCAGAACTAAACCAGGTCTAGACTAGGTCTAAACCTGGACTGGCCCTGGACTAAACCAATACTGGACCAGGTCTGGACCTGGACTAAACCGGGACTAGACCAGGTCTAAACCAGGATTAAACCACCACGTACGGCTCTTGCGTTCGTTTGTGCGTGTTCGGTTCGTGGCTCGGGCTGAGAGCATGCGGGTCCGGACACTGCGGTTCTATCTCGTGCTCGCAGTCCCGGTGTATGCGCGGCCTCGTGGTGCTCTATCACGGATTTGTCCACAATAAACCCCTCATCGTGGACAAATCCGTGACAGAGCACCACGTGTCGCGCACTTCTCCAAGGGGTTGATGTGCGTCGCGTCCCGGGATGTGGCAGTGCTCCTCGTCACTATTAATACATTTTGTTGAAAATCTATGAGAGTTTGAGTGTTTAAACTAGAGACAAATGTGAGAAAAGGTTCATTTCAGTCTGAGAAAAGTGTATAATGTGTGTGGTGAGGCATTTACAGCCTTAAAACATGTAGAATAATTGTAAAATATAAAGTTGTCCTACTTCGCAGATTTCTCTTATTGCGGGTTATTTCTGGAACCTAACCCCCGCGATAAACGAGGGATTACTGTATACAGGAAAACTGTACACAGCAAAAACTTCACAAACAGTGTAATATAAATGCAAAATAAATCCTGCTCAATTATTGGACAGTCTTTCGGGCTTGATTTAAGATCATCCAGCTCAAGAAATACCTTTTGAAACACTTCAAAAGTGTTTTTCAGTTCCTTCGGGTAGCTGAGATTTATTGCGTAGATCAGCCCCATCAGCAAGGTACAGGCCCTGGGTACGTCCACATCTTCCAGGACTTCTGTTCCTTCAATTACAATCCGTGCACTGGCTGGATCAGATGTGGCACTTCTGGTAACAATGATCTTCATCACTTCATTGGTGAGATTCCCGTCAACCTAGCATAAAGAGGTCAGAATCAATGTTAGAATTAAAAACACGATTAACAATTAAAAACAAGACTAACAAAGTATAGTTTTTCTGTCATATTAACCTACCAACTGCTCTTGAAAGAGATTCTCCTCCTTTTCTCTGAGGTACACCATCAATCCACGGATCACAACCTCTCTCCTCATTTCCACAGAATCATCCTGCGAAGAAGACGACAAAAAAATGTTTACCTACTCCTTCATGAGGAAGGGTTTCTAGTCAGGGTTCACACACATTGTTACTAATTATTTTTTTTCAAAACATTCCCATGGTCTTTCCATAATACTTTACCTCATTTCAATGACTATGTTTGAGTAGTTCAAATAAGAGGCAATAAGGAGGGATTCTTGCTTCGGAAGAAGAAAAAGATAAAATCAGTGGAGAAGAGGAGGAGGACAGAGAAGAGGGGGAAGAGAGGAAGATGGGAAGATATGTTGGAGGGGGCCAGGGGTGGACAAGGAGAGGAGGAAGAGGAGAAGGACAAGGACAGGTGGAGGAGAGAGAGGATGAGAAAAGCACCAGTAGCCTAAATGAGGTAAATGAGGAGGGGGGTGGGGGCAGGAGTGGACAAGGAAGTGGAAGTGAGGAAGTGCAAACTCAAAATCTTAGCACCGTGCAATCTTCACCAATGTCTGCATGTTGTGTATGTGCATGCACAAGTGTGTGAATGAGCAAGGATCTCTTTGTCTCTCTATCCCGCTTTCACGGGCATACGTTGCTCCAAACGATTTACATGCCTCACCTTAATCAAAGTTACGAAACGCCTTTAGGCTACGTAAAATTTTCGTCTCTGAATACAAGTTACGAAACGCGAAATCTCAAAAATTCAAATAACGCGCGCTCGGCTTCGCAGCAGCCCGACTCTACTCTCTCCTCCTCTCGCCCCGAGAGCAAACATTCCCTCAAACCTCCCCAAAGTTCACAAAAACACAAACCCAGTCCGATATGTATTGTCCATTTTCATCGTTCACATTAAGTTTGGAGACATTAAGTTTGGAGACATTATCTAAACGCTGAGGACAAAGCACGCTGTGGACGCTTCAGTTTTAGTGTTGTGTAACTCGACTGAGCGCTGCTAGTTACTTGCTGATTGGACATAAAATTAAGAAATTAAAAATATATAATTACTCACCAAATCAGGCGGTCTCCCCTCGCTGTTGCACCTTGCAGTCTGGCAGCATTCAAAAAATGGGCGTTGATCACTTCCTCTGCATGCGTCTATGATTGGAAGCTGCACTAACTTAATATTATGAAGTTTCACTAACTTAATACTTTTCCTTGTTAAGTGAAAGCAAAAATGCTTATCCAAAATCAATGTATTTCTGAGTTGAGACAGCTTTCTTTATTTTTAATTTTGATCAACTTCTTGAAATAAGATATCAACTTAATAAAATAATAGGCATGTAAAAAATTGTTTTTTTTATGCTGAAAAAGCTCATGTTTTTAAGTAATTCAAACTAACCTCCTGAATCATTTTTCTCAGTGTACAGCAGCCCTGAACATTCACTTCGACTGGAGCAGAGGATCATGGGAGAACCACTTTGGACACGGGCTGATGGTTTTTGGCAATGAAGATGCACAGGATATATATTTATGTGACTTTTTTATTATTGCTTCATTTGGTGGGATAGTACCTGCTGTCATAGTTTTATATTGGTTGAGTTTTATTTTGGTAGTTGATGAGCAGATGAGTTACATTACTGTGCTGAGTTCTAAAGAGGAATCCCATCTAAATTATTGAGAAAAAAACAAAAACATAAACATTTAATTAAGCAAAATTAAGGTGTTGTCATTTTGTGAAATTATAAATAATGTTTTATGAGTAACTTGCTTCATTATTTAAAGAGCCTGTATTATGCTGTTTTCTGATCTGTGTTATAATGTTTTTACTCATCACAAACACACGGAGTTGTGTTTTGTTTCATTCAAACATGTTTAACTCACAAAACCTTCATATTTAGGTTGAGTTCTTCTCTCAAACAGAAAACACTCTGTTCCACTTTGTGATGTCATGTGGTAACACAGAAGTTCTCCACTGTGTTTTTAAATTCCATACATTTCCGCAAGAATCATTTGGATAATTTCACCCCAAGAATTTCCATTCTCTACTAAACAAAAAGTAAAAGGGTCATTCCAGAATTGGAGGACATTTGGGCTTTAAAATTCTTGAAAAATAAACCTTCACTTTTCTGATTTTCTGCTACATATTCATCAATAATAGGTAATCAACTATCAAATGCTTGTTTAGCTCAGCTTATGGATCATCCATCACAATTTTTATTACATGATTTATTTGTTTTATTTATTTATTTATTTACTCTAATCACAGTAACAGGGTTGCAGGTAACAGGGTTGCAAATCCGCACTAATGTTAGCTTTATCTCAGGAGTAGAAGCTGTTTAGCTGTTACTGCTAATCAAGAGGAAAAACTTATTTATGCAAATAAGTAAAGGAAAAAAAAACAATAATTGTCTTATTTTGATCATTTGCATAACAGGGTTGCCTGATGTAGAGTGAGACATTCAGTCAAGGCTAAATATGTTATAAAAATATGAAAAATAGAAGAGAAGACAAACCTTTGCTCTACCCATTCTTTTGGAAAACTGTTTGATGATGTCAAGTCCAGGGGATCATGTGGTTCTGCTTTCTTCTTCTTCTACCAGGCTAAAAATGTTCTGGTAACAGGGTTGCGTGCATGTTGTGGGACACACGTTCCATGAATAATAATTATTTGAAATATTATGTCTAGTAAAACAAATGTTCCCACAATTACAAGAGATGGCAATGAAACAAATAATACAAAAAAAATAATAAAATAAAATAAAAATAAATTAATTTAATTCTAACTTTTTTTAGTTTTATTTGAGATTCAATTTGGTCATTAGACGGGTGGGACAAGAGGGGGGTACTCCAGACTTATTTGGTATTTTAAAAACTATTTTCAAGCATTCTTTTCTCTTAGTTTTTTTTAGATTTGGTCTCAGGACAAGTAAATTCACTCAGAAACTGTATGTTTTACTATTTTGTATGTGGATTATTTAATATTTGATGGGTGGGACGTAAAATGTCCTCCGATTCTGGAATGACCCAAAAGGCAGCTGTTAGCTTGAAAACTACAGCTTCATGACATCACAGTATATTTTACCAAATTGTAATCCAAGTCATCCATTAAGTCAAACCTCTAAATGATTGCTTTTGCTTGTTGACAATATTGTATCTGTGGTCTGTTATGACTCAAACTTACATAAACCATGAACTGACTTAAACAAGAACTGTCTTTGTGTTTTCAATATTTATTTGTTCATTGATTTCTTGTATTTACTCAAATTCAAACAGTAGTCAAAAGGAATGCATTGTTCCATTACCGGGCGAATCACATCGAACTCCTCGAAGCTCTGCTAACTACCATGTCAAACATCCGTCCATTTCCAGGCAAACTTACACGTCAACCATCTTTCTTGTCAATCATCGGGAGAACTCTTTAGTCATGCGTTTGCTGATTAAAGCCATTGCGGGACGGGGTCAGCCGTACACCCCGTTCACGATGGCGCTTATGTAAGGTAAGAGCTCGTCCAACACAAGACAGGCTTTTAGTCCAACCTCAGCATGGGGCAGAAAAGTGCTGACCAAGGCTATGCGGCTTGATTGAAATCCAGGGGGGTCGGGACAGTTTATTTGACTGTGGGTAATATAGGCTTCCTTCAAAAACAAACAGTCTTAATTTTGTTTGCTATGTGTTTTAGCAGCTGTGACCTGGTATAAGATGAAGCGTGACCCCAGCAGTTGGACCTATGGGGTAGTGCAGCTTCTCAGATGTCCCATATAGAGCAGAGACCCCGAGGTATAGACGAGACAAGTTTGAAAAAATACCACTGAGAGAGCGCTTATCAGATGGGAGCAATTGGACGCCAGAGTGGAAAATGAATGGAAAAGAAATGCCCTTTTTTTTTCTCTCTCTCTTCAGATTTTGTGTTTGTTTATTTGAGTTTTGCTTAATCAGTTGTCCGTGTTAAAGCATAAAAAAATGTTTTATTTCAGTATTGCTGCCTATTCATGGAGCTCAACAGTGACCACTCGCTGTGAGTAATGTGTGAGCAGTAAATTTTCCATTAATTTTTCCCATCAACTTTTGGAAAAATTCTGTTATGACATCACAGAGACTAAGCAGCTACATGCTAACTAATGTTGTTCTAAATCCAAAAAGCATGTTTAAAATGCAAGATTCTGCTAAATGTTTTGATAACTTTGTGGTTTATAAAAATAAACCACAAAGTTATTAATAAAAGAGTTTAGAGAATTAATAAAATTGTAGGTCTTGTTGTCATTAGGTAACATGTATATGCTTATTTATTATTATTATTATTATTATTATTATTATTATTATTATTATTATTATTACAGCACGGTGGCTGAGTGGCTAGCGTTCATGCTTCACAGCAAGAAGGTTCCGGGTTCGATCCCTGGGTCACAGGTTGCATGTTCTCCCCGTGTCTGGGTGGGTTTCCTCCGGGCACTCCGGTTTCTCCCATCAACCCAAAACATGCACCATAGGTAAAATCCTCCAGCTGAGGTCCTGACCAAACTGAAGCAAGAAGATCATGGATGTGCTGCCCACTGCTCCTAATAACAGGATGGGTTAAATGCAGAGAAGAATTTCTCCTGTATGAGATCAATAAAGTCACTTCTTCTTATTATTATTATATTTTTTCAGAAAGTCTATGAGAAAAATGAATAGGACATTTTTGTTTGAGCATTTTCACTTATGTTATGTTCACCATTTCAGGAGTTTGGACCTGTCGAAACACATAATAGTTTTGTTTTGAATCAAGATTTGCAATGGAAAATTGTAGGTTTTCCATCTCACAGTAATCCATGGTACTGACTCACTTACTGAGACTGCTCTCTTATTATAAAGACTTGAAAACTACCACTTGATCTATGTATTATGGATTTCTTTCTCTGTTTTATATCACTTACCAATAGAACTTTGCTTATCCTACTGTCTCAGGATGGCAGATCCATTCTTCACATTAGCTTGATCACTCTAGAGTCTATAGTTCTTTCAAACTCTTTGTGGATGGTATAGTTTATATAGATATACTTTTAGATTGGAGTTTTATATTGGTAGTTGATGAGCAGATGTGTTACATTATTGTGCTGTGTGCTAAAGAGGAATCCCATCTCAATTATTTAGATGAGAAATTATGAGAAAAAAAAGCACTTTCCGGCAGTTTAGACATTTTATTAAGCAAAATTAAGGTGTTGTCATATTTATGTGTGAAATTATAAATAATGTTTTATGAGTAGCCTATGTCTGCTGCCCATGTCCAACCAACAAAATAGTCAAACTTGCTATGGTATTGCACAAAATCCACGTGCAATACTTATACTATATTATAATATGCAGTGTTGGGAAGGTTACTTTTGAAATGCAATCTCTTACATATTACAGATTACATGCTCCAAAATGTAATTTGTACCGTAATCTATTGGGTTACTTCAGGTGAGTAACGTAATCTGATGACTTTGGATTACTTGACATTGCCATCTTTTTACAAACTACATGAATGTGTTGAAAACTGCCCAACCCATCAGAGGCACTCCACTTCTACTGAGGAGGCCGAAGAACAGATGCCTGCTCAGAGTGTGCAGCATTCTCAAAGACTCCTCTAATCTGCCAAACAGCCTATTCTAGATCCTTCTAGAGACGCGGCAGGAGCCTACCAACCAAAACCACCAGATACCGAAAGAGCTTTTCCCCCACAGCAGTCCAAAGATTGTCCAAAGATGATCTTCCCCTTCTTCCTTCCAGTCACTGTGTTCCTCTCCAATTCTGCATTACACTGCTGCATATCTGCTCATTCCTTCCAATTCTTTAGAATCTGCATTTACTGTATGCAAGGAGGGGATGGTAGAGGTGGGGGATCATTATTTGAATGTTTTAGAACTTCAATCAAAATATATATGACAAACCGTTTGAAAGCTTAGACCCTCAGGAATCTATTTATGCCTACCAATAGTGATAATTGTTTTGTGCATTACATTACTTTACATTGCATTTGGCAGATGCTTTTTAAACCCAAAGCAACTTATTTAGCTATTTAGCGCAGGACCAGGAAGTGCCCCAGTTTGGCCCCCTGAGCCGGCGAACAGCACGGAGACAGCGGACGGTAGGAAGAGCATGTGGCTCCCTAGGCGTCCGAGTGTGCACCCTCGTACGTATTACGGAGGGGAACAGAGTCCAGATCACGGGGAAACAGTTTGTAAGCAGGGAACAGTTGCATCGGAGTCTGGTTCCGCAAAACAGGGGAAGCGCTCCGTGCACTCTGCTGTCTAGGCGCGCTCTGGGGCCAGAGAGGAACAGGCGCCAATCGGGGAATGACGGGCAGCTACAGGTGCTCCGTCACAGATAGCTTGTTTTTTTCCATTAGAAGTACCGCCGTGTCATCCATTTATTTCAATAAAGTAACTATAATCCGATTACCATGACTTAAAACAGTAACTGTAACGGATTAGTTACTCATTATTTGTACTCTGATTACGTAACGCCGGTACATGTAATCCGTTACCAACACTGATAATATGTGCAATACGAAATTCATTTGAGCAGTATTACCACCTGTGAAATACTCCACTTACATCTTATTTAATCCTACCTGTACCTGTGTATTTTATTATATTTTCCATCCATCCATCCATCCATTTTCTTCCGCTTATCCGGGGCCGGGTCGCGGGGGCAACAGTCTAAGCAGGGACCTCCAGACTTCCTTCACCCCGGACACTTCCTCCAGCTCCTCCGGGGGGACCCCAAGGCGTTCCCAGGCCAGCCGGGAGACATAGTCCCTCCAGCGGGTCCTGGGTCTTCCCCGGGGCCTCCTCCCGGTGGGACATGCCTGGAACACCTCTTTTTCCCTTGTATTTTTATTGCATGGTATTAGTACTTCTCAACTATCTTAGCGAGTCAACGGCTTCTTTTCATTTCATTGTTGACCTTGTGTTGATCCTGCATATGACAAATACACAATCTTGAATCTTGACTTATTTTTCTGTTTTATAACACTTACCAATAGAACTTTGCTTATCCTACTGTCTCAAGATGGCAGATGCATTCGTCACATTCGCGTGATCACTCTAGAGTCTATAGTTCTTTCAAACTCTTTGTGGATTGTGTTTGTCTGTCCAAGTCTGGGCTCGTGTGCGGAGTCCTTGTACAGGTGCAGGATGGAAAGATATAGCGCACAATAGCCACAGTGAGCTGCAAACGGCTCACGTAACAGGAGTCTCCACACAGTCACTCTGGCCCAGAGCGACGCCAAAACCAGGGCTTGGACTGGACTGTTCCCATGACTCAAGGCCTGGATGATGATTACACTGTTGCTACGGAGACGCCACAGATGACAAAATATTGTCAGTGAAATATTCCTGACAAATCGCTCCAGCAGATGTTCCTCCACCAAAGAAATGTTGTAGTAAAACTCCTAATGGGGGAGTTTGACTTTGGTCCGAGAACATTTAAATTCAGATGTAAACAAGGGCAGGAGAAGAGGGGGAGTTTAATCTGGTGTTATAGCCTCATTTAAAGGATTAAAGTTTCTGTTTAAGTTTTGCCAAATCGATATGTGAATCATTGCACGCTTGGAGGCACAGGATTATTTTGCGGTGGCACAAAACGAGTAAGGCCAAAAAGAGAGAAGTGATTATTGTGTTTCCAGCCAAACTTAAGGGAACATTATACAGTTTTCATCTAGTACAAGTTGGTGAGAAAATCTAATGCTCTCCATCCACTTAAATTCATCTTAACTTTGAATTTACAGTCCATGGGTTGCTGGCTTACAAACGCAGTCCCTCCTTCATCGTAGGTGAGTCTGTGAAATGGATGAGAGAGGTGCATTTTAGTTCAAACTTTTTAAAAAAATCATCCAAAAAATCTCTTAAAAGCTATACAATTGGTTTATAATAGAGAGGTTGATAATATTGGAGTTGTAGGCTACCTGATCTTTACTGTAATAAATGTGCAAAACAGAATTAGCAGCAGTTCAAACTTAATCCTCACTTTCCACATTACAAACATCCTAATTATTCACCATGATGAGTTTATAAGCACCTCTCAGCTTTCCAGAGTGGAGTTTTGCCATCACAGTAATGCTAAAAACAACCAGCAAAACAACTAATAATGGCACCTGGGTCATTCCAGAATTGGAGGACATTTTACGTCCCACCCATCAAATATTAAATAATCCACATACAAAATACTAAAACGTACAGTTTCTGAGTGAATTTACTTGTCTTGAGACCAAATCTAAAAAGAATAAGAGAAAAGAATGCTTGAAAATAGTTTTAAAAATACCAAATAAGTCTGGAGTACCCCCCAAAATGCCATTTTCCTCTTGTCCCACCCCTCTAATGACCAAATTGAATCTCAAATAAAACAGTTAAAATTAAATTGAAATTTCTTTCTTTTTTTGTATTATTTGTTTCATTGCCATCTCTTGTAACTGTGGGAACATTTGTTTTAATAGACATTATATTTCAAATAATTATTATTATTCATGGAACATGTGTCCCACAACATGCACGCAACCCTGTTACCAGAACATTTTTAGCCTGGTAGAAGAAGAAAGCAGAACCACATGATCCCCTGGACTTGACATCATCAAACAGTTTTCCAAAAGAATGGGTAGAGCAAAGGTTTGTCTTCTCTTCTATTTTTCATATTTTTATAACATATTTAGCCTTGATTCAATGTCTCACTCTACTTCATGCAACCCTGTTATGCAAATGATCAGAATAAGACAATTATTTTTTTTCCCTTTACTTATTTGCATAAATAAGTTTTTTCTCTTGATTAGCAGTAACAGCTAAACAGCTTCTACTCCTGAGAGTAGCTGCGGATTTGCAACCCTGTTACCTGCAACCCTGTTACTGTGATTAGAGTAAATAAATAAATAAACCAAATAAATCATGTAATAAAAATTGTACCATTGATCCGTAAGCTGAGCTAATCAAGGATTTGATAGTTTATTACCTATTATTGATGATACATATTGATATGTAGCAGAAAATCAGAAAAGTGAAGGTTTATTTTTCAAGAATTTTAAAGCCAAAATGTCCAAAAATGTCCTCCATGTCCTTCCTGGTTTGTGGACAGTAAAAATACTTTAGAACTTTATAATATGATGCAGTATCAGAGCTGCTTTGACAGTGTATGTGTACAGAATGTACTTCATTACATTATGGATTTAACAATAAGCAAAAGTCTCACAATAATATCATGGGCCATCACAGTATATCGAAGTCTCTTATGGTGGAGAAATAGCTAAAAAAAAACAAAAAACAGGGAACTACATAGCCCATGATCCTTTGCTGTACTTCATTGCAGACTACATGAAGAATAACTGTTATAAGCATGTTTAAATCTTAATTATTTGGATTATGACAGAACCTGAGGGTTGTCACGACATATTAAAAGGAAAATGTAGCATATTTATAGTTTTGTTTGCCTCCACAAAATATTGCAGTAAATATCATGAGATTGTGATAGTACTGTACTGAGAGATTTGGATATCGTTACATCCCATTACATGAAGCACTTTTCTCACTCTTAAAGAAAGGAGTAAAGTTCTCCTGTGTGAGATCAATAAAGTCTTATATCTTATCTGAAACAAATCAGGTACGTGCTCTTTACACCTGAATTATGCTAATTTAAAAAAACAAAAAACAATAATCAATATTTAGAACTCTTACAGCATACTGGGGTGTATCACACATTTTTACATATTATTTATTTGTTTCATTTGTTTCACAATGATTTCCTGGTTTTATTTTGATGACTCTATCTTGAACTTATGAGTCAATTAAACGATCCATCACCTGCTTGTTTCAATGGTTACGCCACTGCTCTGCCTGAAATGTTCCACTGTATGACATTAAACAACTTATGTCAGGGGTGTCCAAATAATGGCCCAGCGGTCAAATCCGGCCCTCTGACCAATTTTTGTAGGCCCCCAGGGATCCTGCTGAATTGTCCCAGTTGATCATAGAGCCATTGAGCAGTATTTTTTACTTCAAATTCCGGTATCTCGATCACTGCAACATCAACTACAACTCACTGCATTATGATACAGACCTAAAATTTGCATTCTAGCACTCCTAAAGGTGTTGTGGCTCCGTCAAACCCATATAAAATGCATCTACAGCTACAGACCACTGCAAAATTATCGTTTTTTCTGCAAGATTTTACTACTTATAGGTATGTGTTTGGGCAAAAGGAACATTTTTGTTTGAGTCTATAAACTACTGACAACATTTCCCCCAAATTCCAAATAAAAATATTATCGTTTAGAGCATTTATTTGCAGAAAATGACAAATAGTCAAAATAACAAAAAAGGTACATGTTTTCAGACCTCAAACAATGCAAAGAAACAAGATCAAATTCATTTTAAAACAACATAATACTAATGTTTACACTTAAGAAGAGTTCAGAAATCAATATTTGGTGCAATAACCCTTATTTTTAATCACAGCTTTCATGCGTCTTGGCATGCTCTCCACAAGTCTTTCACATTGTTCTTGGGTGACTTTATTCCACTCCTGGTGAAGAACTGAAGTAGCTCAGCTTTGTGTTTGTGATGGAATTCAACAGACGCTGGAATGGAATGGCTGTAATACATGTAGAGATGCTGATTTCAGAAAAAAAAATTGCTGTGGTCTCTTTTTTTTTTCCACAGCTGTATATGAAAGTCTCGCTGTAGTCACCAGCTGTCTACGGCCCTCCACTACGAATATGTTTGGACACTCCTGGCTTACGTCATGGAAATAATAAATAATATTCAATTACAGGTGGTTTTGTAGCTCAAAAATACTGACATTCACAGGCATTCTGACTGTGAGCGGGTCTGCCTCTCCACAGATCTGACCTGTAACTTGGGCTGGTTTGGTCTCCATGTAGACAGAAAGTTTCTATACCATACTGCGAAATGGAGAAAAGCATTAAACACACCATCCACCAGAAAAGTTACACAATGTACCTTTCGAAATCTACCATCCGACAGTACCTCCTTCAGCAGGTATCCAAACGTCCTTCTGATTTTAATGAAAGAAGCTATATTTGCCTTCTTGAAAAATATCCAAATCAACCACTTCCACTAATATTTAACGTATTATATGACCCGTAATATTTACCCACAGCCTCATGTCCATGTGTGATCTTTGTTACAGTATCGTGGGCATGTGTGGACTCTTGTGTACCGGACTGTTCGGGAAGATAACTTTGAGGTGTATTGAGTGTCGAGAGGCTGGGGCAGGGTTAGAAGAGCCCCTTTCACACGCCGAGGGAGGGGGACTGATAAGAAGCAGAGCCGGCCCCGCATGAATCCCCCCTCTGTTCGGCCGCTCGCATGCTCCCTGAGAACGCCGCTCTGAAGGGGGAGGCGGAGAGCAGAGGGAGAGGAGGGAGAGGAGGAAGGAGCGCCGCAGGCTCTCAAAGTTTAATTAGCAGGATTAGACCCAAGAAGTAGATAAGAAAAAGAGATTTGAATGTGGTAATGCGCAGCTGTTTTGTGCGTGCAATGGAACTTGAGATCAATACGGGGAAATGATGATATGCAATGTTTAATCCCAGCAAAGCACTCAGATATAACTCATAATATCGTAACTGGACTCCATTTAGAGACACATACGTTTGCTTGTGTATGGTGGAATGATCTAACTAATAATATTTTCACTTCATATGTATATTTTATGTTTTAAGGCTATGTCCCCTTCGTCTTACCCCTACCCCTTGGTTTTGCGCGTTCATGTGAGGGTAAGGGGTGTCCCGATTCTAATTTTTATCAAAGGCTCGGGCCATGACCTCAGGCTACATACCCCTTGAAACGAAGTAAGCTCTCGACCAGATTGAAACGAAGGGCTACGCCTACAAGCTCAGGCAGGTTTTGGGATCAGGATGGCATCGTCACATCGACCAGCCAAGGAGTCTCATAAATGTATTTTCAGCAGTTGTAATTATCCATTAACAGTTTAGCAGGTTTACAATTATGACGCTTATGTTCTACGTTACTTTTAGTGAACTGTTGTTGCGGTTTTAATTGTAGTGATGTCTGTTTAGCCGACGTTATCGTTTTCATCGAACTTTCATGTATAAACAAGCTAGTTTTTTTGTCGAGCTGAGGTGCCCGATAATCCTTGACATTTGTTTACGTTTGTTTGTGTCAATTGTTGTCGCCTCTGTAGACGTAGCAGCCAGGTAGAGGCAAGGGATGATGACGCAAACGGTAATCGAGTGGTGTCCCATTACTTAGGGCAGTGGTCGGTAACCCGCGGCTCCGGAGCCGCATGCGGCTCTTTGATCCCTCTGATGCGGCTCAGTACAGCGGTCCCTCGTTTATCGTGGGGGTTACGTTGTAGAAATAACCCACGATAGGCAAAATCCGTGAAGTTGTCAGCTTTATATTGCGTGTATAAATATGCATGTATTTCACCGAGGTGCCTGTGCGCTGTTGCGGGTTTTGTTGGGGAGAAAACTTGCAAAACATACAGCACTTCAGAGCAGTGACGGACTGGGATCATCGGCCCTGGCAATTTACACCTACAAGCGGCCCCGTAGTCTGTGGAACGGGGGGGGGTGGGTGTTCTACAGCTCTTCACCAAACACAGAACTGTAGTGAGAACGCATCCGTGCGCTCTCAGGACAGGTTCCGCCGCCTGGACTCCAGGTTCCACCAGTTTGTTATGCGCAAACATTGCCGCTACTTCCCGATGCGCATTGACCACCCGGTGCGCGCGGTCAAATCCGTAATAGAGCACGGCCTCGGCCCTTCTGGCATGTGCTCAAATACCAGACCGCTCAGTCTTCAGAGTCACACTGCTCGTGATCGAACATTTAAATAAATTATTTGGCAAACTGAACACATTCTGTACAGCAGACACGGAGGAGAATGACTGACAAAGACAAAGGTCTACAGTCCTTTAGCCAATCAGGATGCAGAACACAATACGCGTTGATACACTATTAAAAAAATCAGCGAAACACCGAGGGACCACTGTATTTAATTAAAATTTATTTTATTTTAGTTCGTTCATATTCAAAATGTAATTCTATGTCACAAAGGTTAAAAAAAAGCCGTTATATGCAGTGTTATTTCACTTTAAATTTCAAAAGGGTTTTGCGGCTCCCAGTGTTTTCTTTACTGTGTGAAACGGGTCCAAATGGCTCTTTGAGTGGTAAAGGTTGCCGACCCCTGACTTAGGGGAACATTCGTACCCCGAGCCCTCACTGTTTCCAAATTGAAGGTGGAAAAGCGCTATATAATAATGTGACTAATGACTGACCATGACTTGTAATGTTGCATGTTTAGTTGACTTGAATTCTTATATAAAAAGAAGGTGAAATTATGATTTTATTCAACTGTTTTCTAGTTTAATTTAACTTTTAGTTCCTATTGATCCCCTCTGGACAACTGACGATAAACTTGCATCTGTCTTTCTATGTTCAACGAGAGTTTTAATAGGCAAAACTTGAAGACAATCTGCAATAAAATACACATCAAAGTTATATAATTTCTGATAACAAGGAAAGATTAGTACACATGTTGGTGACCTTGTCTTTAGATTTTGAAAGATTAAGCCTTTATTGGTCTCACACAATGACACACAGTGACACACAGGAGAAATTTGACTTCTGCATTTGACCCATCCTTTTCAGGAGCAGTGAGAAGCCATCTTTTTTGGCGCCCAGGGGGCAGTACCGTGAAGGGTCTGGCTAGCTCATTGCCGTGGGGGATTTGAACCCACAACCCCGGGGGGGAAAGTCAGTAACTTACCAGTTGAGCTAACCAGCCGAAAGATGGTAAATATTCTATCTATTCGACGGTTTCCCGTCTCCCGTTTCCCATTCAAAGGACATATTTTGTGTTAAATTGTTAATCGGTATGGCAACGGTGGTAATTTCTGAAACCCATGGATAGTTAAAGTTTATGGATATGTCATTGCTCTGCCAAGAATGTTCCAGAGTATGACATTAAACAGTTCTACTTTATATTTATTAAATTACAGGTGGTTTTACTGCTTAAAAATACCTATAAAAACAGGTATTCTGACTGTGAGCGGGGTCGCCTCTCCACAGATCTGACCTGTAACTTGGTCTGGTTTAGTCTCCATGAAGATAGAAAGATTTATTCTATATTCAACATTCAACGGTTTCAGATTCCTGTTGTGTGCATTTTGTATCATTTTAAATAACATTTTGGAGATATTTTCCCATTCAAAGGACATATTTTGTGTTAAATTGTTAATCGCTATGAAATTACAGTGGTAATTTCTGAAACCTCTAATTTCTGGTTTAGTCTCCAAGAAGATAGAAAGGTTTAATACCGTACTGTGAAACAACCCAGACAAAGCAGTAACATCTCCATGGAGAAAAACATCTGATGGACCCACCTCCAGAAAAGTTACACAATGCAGCTTTAAGGCTCTACATAAATCACTTTTTTTTCCCTTTTTATCACCATGACTTGCTCCATTATCCTGCTCACTTGACATTGTAAAACTTTCTTATTTAGACATTAGCAGATCTACGGCCTGTGTGTGTTCTCTGTCTGTGGACTTGTTTAGCGAAGCCTTAAACCTGATGGATTTGTGGGCAGCCCTGCGTCTCCGTGAACACCAGTGGGAACAGCTCGTCTCTTTTGTGCTCCGGTCATTTGTAAAGCCCGAGCCAGGGTCAGTCCACGGGCCGGGCGCATGGGTGACCTGTCCCACGAGGGGTCCCGCAGATTAAGAGCACTGAGGACTCTTGGAGGGACACTTCTACAAATCAGCCCCGACCCCTCACCCCGGCCTGGACACTACACACATAAATGTCACTGCGGCTGTTTTGTCTTCACTGAAAAGCAAACGGGCAAACTGGGATTCACAACAACAAAACGTAAGACAATGACGAATTTTCTGTGGATAAAATCACCCTCAGATATTTTGATTTCTTACTGTGGAAATGGTTGAGGTGTTGACATTTTGGTGAACGTCAGCTATCTATCACGAGGGAGACAAGCAGGTTACTTTACATTTCAGATCTGTGGAGAGCAGTGACGTGCAGTCAGGGGAGGCCTCACCTGTCAGCACAGAGAAAAAAAAGTAAAATTAAAAAATAAATGGTTATATTTACCCAATGATTTGTACTATAAAGTTATTTTCTACTTTTCTACTTTCAACTTTGCCATTTTATCATTTTTTTATTCAAAATTGCTGAATTTTCACGTTTACCGTTCAAATACTGAGGAGAGACGTGTGGAGAGGCACCAGCCGTTGGTGCCTCACATGGACTGACTGTGCTGTAACTCAGCAGTGACAGATTCTGCGCTAAAGCGGCGGTGAAAAGACGCCAGGTGAGGCACGTAGTTACCTGGCTTCATGGTGGAGGCACTCGTGAGCCCAGGGATTCTTTTACAACTCCTGGAGCAGCAGATTAGAATAAGTGACACAAGATACAATTTAGAGTTAGCAAATCAAGTTTAGCAATCCGTTCACTTTTTTCTAAACCTGGTCTAAACCAGGTCTAATCCGTTCACTTTTTTCTTCTTGTCTGGCCCGACTTTTTAAATGGAGGAAGATTTCATATTAAAGCTCAAGCAGTTTTATGAACTGGACTTTCGGGCAAAGCAGGAGGTTATAATTAAAGGAAGACCAACGCCGGAGCTAAAGGGTTTGCTCCAGACTACGGGACAAAAGACTCGCTCTTTTCAAACAGCGTGGTAAGAAATCGTCTTTTCTGCTTTTCCTGCCTTCTTTTCTCAACCTGCTGTGACAATGTCTGGACTCAGATGGGATATTGTGACCTGAAAAATTTGCAAAGAAGCCTCGTTAAACATGAGCGGTCCATCGCTCACATTCAGAGCCAGATCGCACTAAAAACGTCGCTATTTTAATTTGTGACGCCACTCGGTGCGCTCTGGAAAATGCACTGTACAATAATAATACATTTTCAGCTTCACATCAAAAATATTACGATCTCCAGTCACTTACAGGAAGAGAAACTGATCCTGGTTTACATATTTGTGATGACCTCAGTGCCTCACCAGCCAGGACCCTCACCACACGTTACTGGTGGAGAGTCGGTCCTATTCACAGAAGGAATTATTGTATTTTTGACCAATAGAAACACCATAATGAATAAATGCTAGATGGATATGATTAAGCCTGGGCAAAACAATATTTTTTTTCCCTGAAGACCTGCATGGTAGCGGATCCTCCACCAGAAAATTGTATTTCAGTGTATTTTAGCCAATTTCAGTATTTTTAAGTACAATTTGTCTTTATGCAATGCAAAGAACACCTCCTCTGCCAGAAAATCACAAAATACAGGGGGTCCTCGGGTTACGACGGTCTCGGGTTACGACATTTCGCGGTTACGAACGCGCCCCCATTAAAAAATATATATATATATTACGCGTCATTCCGTCTTACGCGGTTTAGCATGGTAAGAGATGTAAACAAACGCGAACGGCGCGCGGCGCACGGCGGAAGAATACGCTCTGTTGTGGTTGTAGGGAGAAGAAGACAGCCTCGTGTGTGCCTGCCCAATGTGGGCGGAAGTACCTGATGTGGGCTCTGATCTGCTCCTATGAAAGCGGCAGTGATAACCAAGCAGCGTAGTGGTCTAATTATTGAGATGGAAAGGTTATTGGTGCTTTGGTTGGAAGATCAAAGGCAAAATCCGACTTACGACGAAATTCGGGTTACGACGCGTCTTAAGAACGGATCAACGTCGTAACCCGAGGACCCCCTGTACACATTAAGAGAACACATAAAGTCACACAAAGTCACGGAGAATCAAACCCACAACCTTCTTTCTGTGTGGCACTTAGGACACATTGTGCATTATTTGTACTGTTTTAACCTTTAATGTAATGAACAGACGGCAGATATACTCAGAAAAAGTCTCCTGTTGATTTGATTCTGAAAAACCTGAGCAGAAGAGTTCACCTGACCACCTAGAACCACACATTTTGACAAAACTTTATTAAGACGAGTTGATCTGGAGTCGTATCCTGTCTCCCTGATTTCAGAGGGCGTGACTGACAGGCGGATTAACCAATCAGAGAGATGCATGCTCTATTCGCGTCAAGTGACATGAGAAAAAACAATATAAAGAACTGAGAAACAGCATCAGAATCAACAACTGAATCACCATATTATTACTTGTCTCAGGTAAAAGACGTTAGACATTTTTTTGTTATTAAGGACACAGGAATTTTTACGAGGAGATGTCTTCCCCATTTGAGATACTCATGAGACAGATTAGCAGCTGTGGTTGGACTGTCTCAGGTTTGAACAGAGGCTTTTCACTCTTTATGACCCTTTAAACAGAATGTAGAAGGGACTGGCTGGTCAGGCAACGGAAGATTTACAAACTTCTACCTGTGATCTTAGTAACTGACGTAAAACTGAGTCTGAAAAAATGAGTGATTCCAGAGCAAAAAGGCCTTCTAAACAGGAATAATGAAACAAACCTGAATAAGGCCAACTTCAATTGCAGGTATGTAGGTATTTTGATGGAGGAACATTGTTATGCCGTGGTTAAAAGCTAAAAAAGACAATTTTGCTTAGTTTGTTTCTTAAGGGCCTGTTTACACGAGAACGCTTATGGGTAAAAACAACGTTTTGGGGGCTTAAAAACACAAAAAACTGAAACCGCCCTCCAAAGTGGAAAACATGAATACGCTCCACTGTAGCGTTTTCATCTACACTGTCCAAGACGTAAAACTCTGGTCAAATCTACTGACATTGCGTGCGTGTTTACGTCACATCTGTTCATATATCAGTGTACTTTGTTTGGCAGGACTCCCAGTCCACACCTTGTTGCGCCTTCGTTGCTTTGTAGTCTAACGTGGTCTGAAGCAATAGTTGAACTTCTTCGTCTGACCACACAAATTTTTTTTGCTACCGGTAGCCATGTTTTGTTTTGCTTTTCACGGCGCAGATGAGAAGAAGGAAGATTCTATGCATGTGCACGGACATAGTGATAATGTATCACAGCACCACCTAGCCGCCTGGCATGCATACCCAATCGAATCCCACACACTTTTGCGTCACCATTTGCACGCAGATTTCCTCACGAAAACGCTAATGTGGAATAAAAAGTAAAGTAAAGACGCGACGCCACTTTTGCGTCTTCTGTTCAGACCATCATCATATAAACATAGCCGAAAACTGTTTTTTTAAAAATGTAAGTAAAATCCACTTAAAGGAATAGTGCGTTTTTTTTTAGTTTTTTTTTTTTGTTAATCTGTATGGGTTTCCTGGAACATGAAATAAAGCTTGTTTTTCTTCTCAAAACAAAACATTTGTTAGAAAGGTGATATATTTGCGTCCGAAACAGTTGTCCACGAAACATCCAGCAGCGTATTTCGCATTTGCGTATTGTCTCTCTCCACTCGTATCACTACACCCATGTTCTATCAGCCGGTTCACTTGTAAACGTTGGCATAGACATCCGCTGAAGGTGAACAGGCTGATAGAGTTAAAGGAGAATTAACGTTTTTTACAATCTGAGCCTTATTTCAGTAATAAAACAAGTTGTTTTACTCACCCATAGCACTTCGGTGTCATATGGAGCACTTCCAGAGATGTTTTAGATTTGCGATCTCCGTAATTTGAGTTCTCAGGGCATATGTTTACGGTATCCAAATAACACAAACTTTAGCATTTTTCAAATCATAGAAGCTACGCTACGCTTTCGTTTGAGTCAAAAGTGGCCTGTAATCCGAGATTTATCCATAGTTTCGAGTAGATGAGGAGGCCAGTGCGCATGTGCGGAGTCACAGTTTATTTCGCTCTCAGCTCCCGGGACGCAAACATGAAACGCAAAGCTGTAAATTATGGATAAATCTCGGATTACAGGCCACTTTTGACTCAAACGAAAGTGTAGACTAAGACATTGAGCTTCTATGATTTGAAAAGTGCTAAAGTTTGTGTTATTTGGAGATCGCTCGCGTTACGAGCTCACGTTACGAACTCGCGTTACGGATATAAACATCTCCGGAAGTGCTCCATATGACACCAAAGTGCTATGGGTGAGTAAAACAACTTGTTTTATTACCGAAATAAGGCTCAGATTGTAAAAAACGTTAATTCTCCTTTAACATGAGTGTAGTGATATGAGTGGAGAGAGACAATACACGAATGCGAAATACGCTGCTGGATGTTTCGTGGACAACTGTTTCGGACGCAAATATATCACCTTTCTAACAAATGTTTTGTTTTGAGAAGAAAAACAAGCTTTATTTCATGTTCCAGGGAAGTTACCGGACCTACTTACGTGGGCTCCAGAAAGCGAGCCGAACCGGAATCAGCTGAGACTGTCCGAGGTAAGCCGGTGTCAACACACGTAACTTTTAGAAGGAAACCCATACAGATTAACATAAAAAAAAACCCCGCACTATCTCTTTAATATTTGATGAATTCCATGTCTCTGTTTCTGATTCGTGTTACACAAGCTGTTGCATGCAGACAGGGCTCCCCTCTGAGCCGCCCTCATCCATCATGTTGGATTGTTGAGTCCCTGACAGTTCCCCCGGGCGTTTACATTTATACAAGATGCTGTGATTTCTGTTTGTCAGACTTGTTTACAGTACGAGCCTCACGCACAATCTGGCAACACGCCTCATACACAATCTGGCAACATCGTCTCGCATAAACTCACTGTATAATAAACTACCGAGATGCTGGTGGCTGCTGAAGGGTGTTACAGCAACATTTGATCCACATACTTAAATACATGCAATTAACGGGCCAATATGATGCTATTTTCTGATCGACATTATAATGTTGTTTCCTCATCACAAACAAACCTGGAATTAGTTTTGTTTCATTCACGCATGTTCAACACACAAACCTGCATATTTAAGGCCTGTTTACACGACAACGCTTATGGGTAAAAATGACAAAATATTTTATCGGAAGTGCCTTTTGTTTAGACGGTGACAGCATTTTGGAGGCTTAAAAACATAAAAAACTTAAACCGCCCTCCAAAGTGGAAAACTTGAATAGGCTCTGCCGTAGCGTTTTCGTCTACACTGCCCAAGACGCAAAACTCTGGTCAAATCTGGTGACGTCGCGTCCGCGTTTACGTCACATCGGTCCATATATCAGTGTACTTTGTTTGGCAGGACTCCCAGTCCACACCTTGTTGCGCCTTCGTTGCTTTGTAGTTTAATGTGGTCTGAAGCAATTCTTTATCTCACCGTATGCACGCAGATTTCCTCCCAAAAATGCTCATCTAAACGCGGAATAAAAAGTGAAGACGCGACGTCACTTTTGTGTCTTCTGTTCAGACCGTCATCATATAAACGTAGCCTTAGAATGAGTTCTCTCTCACTCTGTTCCACCGTGTGACGTCATGTGACAATACAGGAAGTACACCATACACCTTCACTAGAATCATTTGGATGATTTCAGAATTGCCACTCTTTTCTTAATGAAAGGTAAAAGGTCACTGCTAACTTGAAAACTATTACTTTATGATATCGCGAGGTGGAACAGAGTATTTTGAGTTTTGGAGATGTAGACGGACTCATAATAAAGACAAGAGACAAGCTGACAAGAGTCAGTTTTACATAATACAGGACCTTTAATAATGCAAATGATTGAATGAAGAATATTTCTACAGCTTGAGCAACAGGGCTTCCACTGGTTATCCACTCCTAAAACTGCAAACCCCAAATACATTAGGCTAATATAATTTCAGATGATTGTCCCCAAATTGTGAGTGAAATTTGAAGAGAAAGGACACTGGTTAATGTAGACTAATATTAACTTGGAACTAACTAATTCTGATTACAAATTCAAATTCTCAGTTGGGTACTCTTGACCAGAAACCGCAGTGGTCCATTGCTCCTGCCAGATTCCTCCAGTGGAACTAAATGACGAATGACACACAAAAGGGGATAAACTCTAACAACTCTAACACACATTTAAGTGCAAACATTAAGATTTTCAACTCAAACGTTAGCTGTTGACTTGTGATTTGACACAAACTGTGAACATATTATACTTTCTTATGGCTATCATTGGCTTTTTAACATGTTTTTGGTCACTTGTTTTTCTAACTTAAACGTGTAACATTGTGTAACTTTTTTTTTTTTAGCTATAAAACCTGTAATTGAATAAATGTAAGGTAGAGCTGTTTAATACCATACTGTGGAACATCTCAGGCAGACCAATGTCATATCCATAGAAACAAGAATGTGAAAGTTGCACAGTAAAAACCCACAGTTTATCGTGAATACAGTTTGACTCGAATGAGTTTGGTGATGGTTCATTGACTTAAAATCTGCCTGAAAGTGTGAACAAAGCAAAACACAACTCTTTTTGGTGAGTGAACAATGTAACACGGTGAAAAACTCAAACATGCACATTTTGCTGCTTGCGCTCTTGCACTTTACAAATTGCACCTTCACTTATTGCACCTTACATATTGCACATTTCATTCTATCTCGAACTTTCCTTCTTGTTGGAAGCGTATATGTTTACCTGTATGTCTTATGTCTGTTTATTGTTGATGTATGTACACACTTCATGTCCATGAGTGTAGCTGTGTGTTTGTGTGCATGTGTGCGTGTTTTTAGTTTAAAGGGACAGTGTGTAAGATTTTTACCCGTTAATTACTGAAATTGAAGATACCCATTCAAAAATACATTGTTTTCCAAGCCTTTTCACTTCCATCATGAAATCAAAGTATTCTTTTGGACTTAGATATAGTCACATAAAAGGGGGATCTTCCCCATGCAGAGGCAGCCATTTTGAATACGAGAGCCGCAGAAGAACATTTGGGCTCCGCCTTCGCCTTCGGCAAGGCTCGTGGTTTTGGGTAAACAACACAAGCATGCCGCCGGATCAGACGTCGTAATGGATCTAACACGTGTTTTGGACTAAATTGTTTTACTGGATTTTATTCGCTGGATCCTTACGGACAAATTGAGAGCAAGTTTATGGTGAAATACAGAGTTTGACCTGTGCAAAGCATTCTAAGGTAAGCTAACCTCGTTTTGTGCTTTTCCGTATAAAAGCCCCATGTGCTCGGGGAGTGATTGTTTTGCAGGGAAATGAATTGCATAGTCAAAAAGAGGAGACTGTAAGGTTTCATTTGATGTGTAGAGTGTCATGGTACATGGTCGGGAATGTGTGTTTTCATGAGAAAAAACAAAAAACAAAAACGGGACCGCGTTTTATTTATACAGTAGCGGCGCGCGGCTCGTGCACACGCCCGGGTGACCCTCGAGGTCTGCCGTAGCTAAAACAGAAAGTGCAATAGCACCATCCACCTATGCGCCACAAATCCTACACACTGGGGCTTTAAAAATTGCACATTTAGTGTCTGGTGAAACGCAATTTCAGTCCTCTGTGTAATGTCTGTTACATAGTGAATTGACAATAAATTTGTTGCATTGTATGTGTCCTTTAAAGGTGATTTGTGTAACTTTTCTGGTGGTTGTGTTATTGGTAGATGTCATTGTGTTGTCTGAGATGTTTTACAGTTTGACATTAAAACTTTCTATCATCAAGGAGACCAAACCAGACCAAGTTACAGGTCAGATCTGTGGAGAGGCAACCCTGCTCACAGTTAGAATGCCTGTTTTTCTAGTATTTTTGAGCTATAAAACCACCTGTAACTGAATAAATCTAAAGTAGAGCTGTTTAATGTCATACTGTGGAACTTCCCAGGCAGAGCAATGACATATCCATAGAAACAAGCAGGTGACAGAACCCCAGCCAAAAAAACTTACAGTGTTTAAAGGTGCACAATGTAAGTTTAAATAACTTCAAACATAAAACAAGAATATTTACTAAGAATCAAAGAAGCAAAGATCAGATCCAGCCTGCTCTTCATCCTGTAATGTTCTTATGACTTGGCCCCACATGCACGCCGGCCTGTACGCTGTGGGGAGCTGTCAGGAGGGCTTTGTCGGTAATAAAGTGCTGCTCGGCTGAATTAAAGGAATGCAGTGAAATGAGATCCGTCCTCCTCTTCGTCTCCTGTGGGTCTCTTCCTGTCTCCCTCATGCACCTCCTCAGCTCCAGCCTGCACTCCCAAACCAAATCTGTTTGACATTTTTACAAACAACTGATATGTGGAATACAAGCAGCACACTACAGACACTATATCCATGTTACAGGCACGGAGATCATTCAAGCTCCATTTTAACAGTGCTTTTGAGAGAGCTGACCAGTAAATGTCCATCAAGACTGTGTTAAAAGTGCAGACCTGTCAGAAGATCTACTTTGAAACACCCAAATGAACCAGCGCAGTACTAGCAATCCATAGTGAACATACTGTGTGTATACAAAAGTAGTCAAGGTAAAATGAAGAAAGTATTTACAGCATTGTGGGAACTGAAATGTATATACATAGTCACTTTATGGGAACATTATTGTGCAAGATCATGGCCGCATGAAGTAAGTCCTTCAATGTATGTAAAATCCCTCAGTCGTCCAGGTAGAATCCATGGCAAGGGAGAAATTCAATTTGACAACTGGACAAAGGTTTCGGAGCTCATCCAATCTGCTTCTTCAGAACAGAATTTCTCCTTTGCCAACTCCATCAGTGTTTGATCACTAAAATATGAAGATATGGCTTCATTTACGTAAAGGTTAAGGCTATAGGCAAGCAGTAATTATGATAGAGGAATCAAAGTTCTCTTCTGTACCCAGAACCCAAGATTGTTGGGTCTGAACTAGTACTTAACCAGGACTATAGACCTGAACTGAAACAAGACTCTGGTCAAAACTAAATCTGAATCCAGATTAGAACAGGACTTAATCATATTTAGTAGTATTCTTTGTGATATGAAAGTTGCTAATGTAAACTCCAATGGAAACATGCATTAATTGCCCAAATTATCAGTATTACATCAGTTTAAAACTGGTTAAACACAGAACTAAACCAGGACTACACCAGAACTAAACCAGGACTACACAAGAACTACACCAGGACAACACAAGAACTACACTAGGACTATACCAGAACTAAATCAGGACTATACCAGAACTACACTAGAACTAAACCAGGACTATATCAGAACTAAACCAGGACTACATAAGAACTACACCAGGACTACACAAGAACTACACCAGGACTATACCAGAACTAAACCAGGACTACACCAGAATTACACCAGAACTAAACTAGGACTATATCAGAACTAAACCAGGACTACATAAGAACTACACCAGGACTACACAAGAACTACACCAGGACTATACCAGAATTAAATCAGGACTATACCAGAACTACACCAGAACTAAGCTAGGACTATACCAAAACTAAACCAGGACTACACCAGAACTACACCAAGACTACACAAGAACTACACCAGGACTATACCAGAACTAAACCAGGACTACACCAGAATTACACCAGAACTAAACTAGGACTATATCAGAACTAAACCAGGACTACATAAGAACTACACCAGGACTACACAAGAACTACACCAGGACTACACAAAAACTACACCAGGACTATACAAGAACTAAATCAGGACTATACCAGAACTACACCAGAACTAAACCAGGACTATACCAGAACTAAACCAGGACTACACCAGAACTAAACTAGGACTATATCAGAACTAAACCAGGACTACATAAGAACTACACCAGGACTACCCAAGAACTACACCAGGACTATACCAGAATTAAATCAGGACTATACCAGAACTACACCAGAACTAAGCCAGGACTATACCAGAACTAAACCAGGACTACACCAGAACTACACCAAGACTACACCAGAACTAAACCAGGACTATATCAGAACTAAACCAGAACTACACCAGGCTTACACGAGAACTAAACCAGGACTACACCAGGACTATATCAGACCCATACCAGGACTACACCAGGACTATACCATGACTAAACCAAGACTGCACGAGGACTAAACCAAGACTACACCAGAACCAAACCAGGACTACACAAGAACTGTAACATTTCCATGACATTAAGCATATCTTATTTCCATGGTAACAGGCAAGTTACAGATCTATGGAGATGTTACCCTGCTTACAATATGAACACATGTTTTACAAGGAATAAAAACGCCTGTAATTGTACTAAATGTAATCTTTAAGTATAATAGCATACTATGGAACATTCAAGGCAAAGCAATATCATATCCAAGGTGGCAAACCCTCCACCACAAACATTACACAGTGCATCTTTAAGTGATTTTGAGCGTTCAGTTCTTAGATTAAAAACACTCTTCTCTTGTAAAGACCATGAAAAGACATGGAAAAAGTGTCTGAATGATCCAAAAATAGTGGATGTTAGCTGGTGAGGTTGTTTGGCAAACGATTATTCCGTCCAGCACCTTTCAGACAAGTAGAAACCTCCCTATCAAACCACAATAAAACCAGAGCATGGCATGTCGATGGATATCTGACCTAATTCCTTTATGGAAACCCCATTATCCTATGTGTCTGGGAATAGCAGTAAAAACAAACAGCATGTCAAATGGAAGCTTAAGTGTTATCAGTCATTCTGTGGTTGCGCTAGATGTGTCTTCTCTGCTTGGTCGTTGTCATGGCGACGGCGGTTTCCTGTGCCCCAATTTTGGCTTTTGACAAGAAGAAATGCAGAAATGAAAGATAGAGTATAAAGTATGGATGGCAAGAGACCGCAGTTTAGGGCCTTATTTTCCGTAGGGTAGTTTCGAGTGGTCACTGGTCCTGTTAAAATGCATGGGGAATACACTTGAGGTTGGGGTCTGGAGATTGCCCCCTCCTCCCACTGTCCCACCACTGACATCCCGTAATGATCACTGCGGCCGCCTGACCCGATTCTGGCTCCCAAAGTCTCGGTACCAGAGCACTTTCCCATGGTTCCAGTCACTTCTAGCCCTTCATTACTATTTAATATCCTATAATATAACCCCCCACTCATCTCCAAAACAGCCTTCACCAGCAAGAAATACCAGAGGGGGAGCCGGGGCTAGCCACACCACAAATGCACCAGGATACCCAATATCCCTATCCTCTTTTATTTGCATGTAAGCAGTCATTACAGGCCGGCCACATAATAGAGGGTCTACAGCAAACTACATCAACAAGGCACAAAGCATGCCGGGTAATCACACGCGATTTGTTTATATTGGAAAAGTCTGTATTGATAAATCAGACAAGATGAACATTCTGACACTGTATTCTGCGGGATGTTTGTTGTTTCTAAGGATAGACGGAATACTTGACTCTGATTTAAGTTTTGTATTTTTGCATAATATGATTTGAGTTCATTTTCTATATACAGAATACAATATTTTGGAAAACAAACTATAACTATAGGCATCATTTAAAGCAGACCTGGGCAAACTGTTCCACAAAGGGTCGGTGTGGCTGCAGGTTTTTGTTCCAACCATCCAAGAGCACACCTTCACCTGTCTGAAGACTGAGATCAGTTGATTAAACGAGTCAAGTCCGGTGTGCTGCTGCTTGGTTGGAAAGAAAACCTGCAGCCACACCGGCCCTTTGTGCCCAGGTCTGATTTAAAGACATCTTGTTCAAAGTCCACTCTGTCGTTATTTTACAATCTGAGCCTTCTTTCGGTAATAAAACAAGTCGTTTGACTCACCCATATCACGTTCGTGTCATTTGGAGCTGTTTGAAGAAAGTTATGTTGTAGCGTATCCGTTAGCATTTGTATTCGGGGCATTACTTTGCGGTCTCCAAATAACACAAACTTTAGCACTTTTCAAATCATAGAAGCCCGATGTCTTAATGTAAGATTTCGTTTGAAGCAAAAGTGGCCTGTAATCCGAGATTTATCCATAGTTTTCAGCTTTGCGTTTCATGTTTGGGTCCCGGGAGCAGTCCGCGCATGCGCACTGGCGTCCTCATCTACTCGAAACTATGGCTAAATCTCGGATTACAGGCCACTTTTGCTTCAAACGAAATCTTATATTAAGACATCGGGCTTCTATGATTTGAAAAGTGCTAAAGTTTGTGTTATTTGGACACCGCAAAGTAATGCCCCGAGCATATGATACAGCACCATGTTAAAAGATACGGGATCATTACTAGAACAGAACGGCTCAACATAAGTTCTGCGATACTGCTCCAATTGACAGAAAAATGCTATGGGTGAGTAACACTACTTGTTTTATTGCCGAAAGAAGGCTCAGATTGTAAAAAAAACGTTAATTTGCCTTTAAGATGCTTTAAACCAGATAGCTAGACACTTGGACACTTGCCCTGGGGTAGACTGACATCACCACCAATCACTCACCAGTGAAGTGTTTTGCCCAAGGAAACAACGACAGACCTTAGTCCGAGCAGAAATCAAACCTTAGGGGTTGGTAAACAAGTGTTCTGTAGACTGAGCCATTGTCACCGCATATGATAAAGCATTTTTGGTCTCGGGTTTGAATTCTGTGTACAGGCGTATCCACGGTCTTTCGGCCGTACATTTCGGTAGTACATTTAACTTGGTCCATCTTGGTTCAGTAATGAAATCACATGTAGCTACGGCTTAACTATCCACGGGTTTCCTTCTAGCTCACAGCTGATTGGCAGAAAATGAAAACAAAAGAGCGCTAATCGTCACGTGAATGGCCAGTAGCGCCAGCATGGAACAGTCTTCCTCTGCACATACAGGAGAGCCCTACACTGATCAGTTTTAAAACACAACTGACTGGCTGAAAACCAACCAGTCATGTGACCACTAGACTTTTATTTGTGCTGCTTGTATTGTATGTTGTATTTTTATGTATTTGCCTGCCGAGGGACTACGGATGAAAACTATCTTTGTAGCTAAAATTCGGCATATTTACATGTGTTTTATACTTATGTTCATTAATGTGCATTGTCCCTATCAAATAAATAAATAAATAAATAAATATGGTAATTATGGTAATTTACACATGCTTCGATTCTTTCCCAAAAAAAATAGCCAATTTCAAGACAAAATGTATCCTTTTAAAGCAACCAATGCTGTTGTCTGAAACATGGAGTGGCTTCTTCATAACCTCAACAAGCACATTCTGCAAAAAAAAAAGAAAAGAAAATCACAAATTTTGAAAAAAAAAAAAAAAAAGTCTTCTAACGCGATTTTTTCATATTCGCCCGGCTCGACTCGTGACCGGTTTTCTGGTGGCCAGTCACATATTTCAACCATTCAATTAAGTATTTACTAAATGTGTACTAAAATTACCATTTTTTATTTTATTTTATTTTATTTTTTATTTTTTTGCATTCCATACAAGCAGCTAACGTGAAATCCAGTATTGTGAAATAGAGAAAACTGTGTGTGTTTCTTTCTCTTCTCTCTGTGCAGATATCTGTCCATCTTGGCGGCAGTATATCGCCAGTGTCCAACCTGATCCCATATAATTAGTCTGGTTTAAAGCCAACTGATCCTTTGGAGAGCCATGTCTTCCATACATTCCAATTAAAAGTGATTACACACAGTGGTCCTCTGCGCCCCCTCCCCTCACCGCTAACCGCTAACTTACCTCCAAGTCCATTCCCAGGGTTTCAGCTGTCTCCACTTCGCATCAATCTCAATACACCACTGTTTCCTGCAGCTTTTGTCCCCCCTAGATGCTAATAATTTTATAGAGAGAGCTCGGAGGAATCAAGAATGTAACGCCAGAAATGTTCCCTCCTTTTTCAGCTCTCTCACCTCATTTATTTCTCCTTCTGCTGCGTCTGTGTTTGTAATCATCCAGGCCACGTTCACACTGAAAGGGAAAATCTGCTCGAATGTATTTTTAGCTGTGATTTTTCCCAAATTTGATCCCATGCAACA
Source organism: Paratrypauchen microcephalus (assembly GCA_036785185.1). Classification (NCBI taxonomy): domain Eukaryota; kingdom Metazoa; phylum Chordata; class Actinopteri; order Gobiiformes; family Gobiidae; genus Paratrypauchen; species Paratrypauchen microcephalus. The sequence continues at coordinate 2,582,717 of JAVJIX010000001.1, forward strand.
CGCAAAACCCACTTTTTCGCCGAGAGTTGCCATAGTGATGTGGAAGATTTTCACGCCAGATGCCCAAGCACAGTCATACCCAGGGAAGCGAATATGCACTTTGAATTGGACTGGGTACCCTCTGGTCACAGGGCAAACACAACACTGCCATTGTTTTTGATAGTAAATTCTTTTTTTTTTTTTTTTGGTTATACATGACTGATATGATATGTTTTTGTTGTAATATAGCAAGTTAAAAGATTATATTAAAGATTTGTAATGCTATTAATAGTGTGTTTTCACGGACTCGAAAAATCCGACCTTGACCCGGATGTGTGGTCACGTTGGAGATATCGCTCACTCAAAATAAACTTGCTTATAAAGCAACCGTGCAGAAGAAAACTTTCGCGATAAACCTTCCACATCGGAATCCAAAACTTCTGATACAGTTGACCATGGCCAACTTCCAGATTATGACGTCACGTGAAAACACACAAATCTGTCTCTTGCCCCCTCATCTGGGAGTATGGCATCATCACATTCTACAATCTGAAAACCACCAATTAGGCAAAGTTGACTCTCAAAGTTAACTGTTACCTCATCAAAAACATACCTAAATGTGTGTGTTTTTTCATGCACATGTGTGAGTATTTGTTTATTATTAGTTTACGGTTTACTACGTCTCCAAAGCGACAAGCTCAAAAGGCTCTGCTCCACCTTGTAACTAGTCTGGTTAACACCTGACCATATCACAAGTGAGATATGGGTCTGGAAACTCGCTTCGAAAAATCCCGTAGCGGAGGTGTGGTTAGCGATTGCCAACGGCCGTTTATTGGGCGTTATGAATGTCTATCATTGAGCGTATACGTAAGTCCATAGCCAATCATGTCAGTTGTCAGTTCAAACTACAAGCTTTCGTTTGTCATGTAGTACGCGTCACCGTCTTGCCACACCTCCCCCGCTCTCTGATTGGGGCCCTAAATCTGGGACTCTCGCTTGGACGAGTTTCCAGGCCGCCTTCCAGTTCGAAACGAACGGAAGCGGCCTGGGAATTCCCAGGCTACCTTGTAACATCATGTCGAGGTAGTTTTCAAGTCAACATCTACCTTTTATCTTTAGGGCCCATCCACACGATGTTTTTTGGTGGAAACTGAGAAGTTTGTATTCGTTTTGGCCTTTCGTCCACACGGCGCCTGCGTTTTTGGTGGGCGAAAACGGTGTTTTTTGAAACCAGGTTCCAGAGTGGAGAAATCTGAGAACGCCGGGGGTCGCGTTGTCGTGTGGACGAGCAAAACGCAGCTTTTGGAAAACGATGACGTTGCGATGCCATCATCATCTGCTTTGGCAGGACTCCCAGTCGACGTTCTGCTGAAACTGACGTGTTTTGTAATCCAACGTAACTCGTAGAAGTAACTCCACTTCGTCGTCGGTCCAAACGAGATTCAGCTTTTGTGCGTGTGTTTGCCGTCATTATTATCTTCTTGTGTTTGTTTGATTGTGGAAGAGAAAGGACTTTATGCGCATGCGCTCTTTGTAGTATTGTGTTTCCGGTGGCTCTGACTGTTTCCTGTTTACAGCACCACATATTGGTGTGGCGTATGTATTACATCGTTTTCACTCAGCGCTCCATTTTCGTCTGGACGGGAATATTTACTGATCCGACACGTGTGTGGACGCAAATTTTTTTCAACCCGCATAAAAAAAATCCAGGAGTGTTGTCGTGTGGACGTAGCCTTATTTCAGCAGACACTTGCAGGGCAATTGCAGGGTTGAAATCATCCAGATGATTCTAGTGAAGGTGTGTGGACTTTAAAGGTCCCATCGCATGAAATTTTCACTTTCTGAGGTTTTTGAACGTTAATGTGAGCTCCCCTACCCTGTTTAGGGCCCCCCCATGGCTAAAAGTTGCAAAATGTGTAAACTGAGCATTTGCAGTCCTTTTCTGCGTTTGAAAAAAAGACAGCCCAAACAGGCGATTCTGAACAAGGGAAGTTTCTGACGTCACACTCGGGGAAAAATGCAAATGAATTTCCACCGCCCGTCTGTGTTTCTACCCACACTCTCTGGAGCTCACGCCCAGAGAGTTTGGACTGCGAACGAGCTACGAAATGCGAGATGCGTTTTTTTTATTTGCCTGGAGACACGTGAGAGTGTTTCCAGGCTCGGATGTCCTTTATCCGAGCCTCCGAACCTCTGAAACAGCAGTGGTTTCATTTAATTTTCTGTGAAAATTAGTTTTTTCATTGGAACGTGTCTTGTAACTTCCTTTATGCATAAAACGCGGAAGTGGTGCCAGCGCACCAGCGCACCGCTAATCCAGGAAAAAGTGGCGCATTTGCCCTCCCCACCCGCTGCACTGGCCTGTCTCTGTCCTCCTCATTTGCATTCAAGCAACAACGCCCAGAATAAAGTGTTTGAGAGAGATATTTATGACTGACTGTCTTCATGGGTCTTTCTCATGCACTGAGTCTGATTTTGAAGAAGGATTCATTTACAGTATAAGGAAACCATTAAGGCGCCATATAAAAGCATCAAGAAGTACCATGTCATGGGATCTTTAAAAACACAATGGAGCACTTCCAGTATTACCACATGACATGACAAGGTTTTTTTCTGTTTGGGGGAAGAGGTCTGCCTAAATATGTAGGGTTTGTGTGTCAAACATGTGAGAATGAAACAAAACACAACTCCAGGTGAGCTTTAAGTCATAAATAATGTTGTTATATTGTGATTACCTCCTCAAAAACATACCTGGAGTTATGTTTTGGTTTTTTTTGTTTTTTTCTCATTTATACAGGTTTTAGTACATCTCCAAAGCTAAAAATGCTCTGTTCCACCTTGTGATGTCATGGAGTGGTAGTTTTCAGGATAACAGCTACCTTTTACCTCTTCTTCAGTAGAAATGGGCAATTCCAGGGCTGAAATCATCCAAATGATTCTAGTGAAGGTGTACGGAGTTTAAAAACAAAGTGGAACTTCCTGTATCAGAAAGTGGAGTGTTTTCAATATGAGAGAAGAATCCAGCCTGAATATGCATGGGTTTGCGTACGCTGCGTGTTGTTTGTGATGAGGAAACGTTATAACATAGATCAGAAAACAGCGTAACACGGGCCCTTTAACTTTTTATAGTTGTTTTGGTGGGGCAAATATATCAAGAAAAGAAAATAGAGATTTCAGCTCCACGTAGTAAGTCCTTCTACACAACCAAGAAGAAAGCCAGGAGCCTAATAAATGTCCCATTCAACCGTCACCCATAGCTGTACATGCAAATCATCCATCTAATTAAAACAGATCTGACCTGGTTCACTTTTGAGTCCAGTGTGAACGCAGTCTCATTTTCCTCAATGGGAGATGTAGAGTCATGCATATTCAGCCTCGAATGCAGGCCAAGACAAAAGACGGAGCCAAGCAAATCCTTAAATCTTGTCAACTTTCACTGAAGGCAACCCCCCCTCCTTCCCTCAACCCTCAACCCCGTCTCTCCCACCCAAGCACCCACGCTCCCTTTGGTCCTTTTGGGAGCTCAAAGAAAGGCCCCGAAAATTTCCACATGAAGCGATCAGCCAGTAGCCATCTTTGCTCCCTCTGGCAAACTTTACTTTTCTTCTGGCTGTGAGAATGCGTGGTGGGCTGGTGGGTTATGAATATGCATGTCCAATGGAGACCTGTCAATCACTTCGCAATAGCGCAGGGGGAAGTGGCGTCGCCAGTGGTCGCTTTTGGCCCAGCTAGGAATGCATGCTAAATTTCGTTCTGACCGCTCATGATAATTACTATATCGACTTAGCGTACAATATATGAAAGCTGGAATATTTTTGGGCGGTCAGTATTTATCATGTGGACTTTTTTTTTTTTTTTTTTTTTGCATTACTAGGACATTTTTGGTTATTTTTGGCTATATGATAAGATTTAGAATTGTTTTCTGGTTTAAAGGTCCTGTATTACACAAAACTGACTCTTGAGCTTTAAGCCATGTTAGAATACAGTTACAAAACATACCTAGATTTGTGTGTTTTTTTATGCACACATGTGAGTATTTGTTTATTATTAGTATACGGTTTACTACGTCTCCAAATCTACAAGCTCAAAAGGCTCTGCTCCACCTTGAAACGTCATGTAGTGGTAGTTTTCAAGTAAACAGCTAACGTTTTATCTTTAGTTCAGCAGACACTGGCAATTGCAGGGTTGAAATCATCCAGATGATTCTAGAGAAGGTGTGTGGACTTTAAAAACACAATGGAGTACTTCCAGTATTACCGCATGACATTACAAGATGGATTGGAATGTGTTTTTTTCTTGTTTGAGGGAAGAACTCAGCCTAAATATGCAGGGTTTGTGTGTTAAACATGTGAGAATGAAACAAAAAACAACTATTAAAAGTAAATAAATAAATCTGCTCTTGGGTTTCTATGTTAGTGGCGTACATTAGTTTCAACATTATTGTTTATCATCTACTCCAGTGTTTCCCAACCTTTTTTGTCTTGTGTACCCCCTGAGCCTTTTTGTCATACCTTGAGTACCCCCTGACTCATACGTGTTGATAATTCTCCAAAAGTAGAAAATGACACATTTAACAGATTATTAAATGAAAATAATTTTATTTCATCCCCTTAATTTGAAAATTTAATTCTCAGGCATTTTCTCTCTTTTCTTTAACTCAAATTTACTCAAATTAGAATTTAAAAATTCAAAAAAATGTCCCCCTGCACCAAGCAGCGACACTGCCGAGTACCTCCTGCAGTGTGCTGGCGTACCCCTAGGGGTACTTGTACCGCTGGTTGGGAAACACTGATCTACAGCTCTGGAAATAAAATAAGAGACCACTGCAAAATTATCAGTTTTTTCTGATTTTACTACTTATAGGTATGTGTTTGTTGCCTGGAAGAATCCATGACTCATCGCTGTACCAGTGGCGAGTCTGGTAATGCTTGGTCCAGAATGCGCTGCCGTTGCGCGTAGACAGACAGCTAAGTGAACCAATCAGAGAACAGTTAACAGACAGCGACGTGAACCAATCAAACAAAAGAAAAGAAAGAAAAGAAAGGCCTCTAGAGCTGTCAGCTGCTGTGGTTTTAAGGAATCGATGTGTTTTAGGTCATTTAAGACCAATTTTACAGCTGAATAGAAGGGATGTTCAGTTCTTGACATTGCGGGCAAAGGCGGGTGCACTGACGTCACCATCTTTGAACGAATCAGAATCGCGGAGTCCGTTGTTAACCGGGGGAGCGAGGGTGGAGCGAGGGTGTCCAAATGGTATCTCGCTGTATAGCAAATACAGAGAGATATCATTTGGCTGGCCAGGTAAATGTGTTTGGGCAAAAGGAACATTTGTGTTTGAGTCTATAAACTACTGACAACATTTCCCCCAAATTCCAAATAAAATATTATCGTTTAGAGCATTTATTTGCAGAAAATGACAAATGGTCAAAATAACAAAACAGATACATGTTTTCAGACCTCAAACAATGCAAAGAAACAAGATCAAATTCATTTTAAAACAACATAATACTAATGTTTACACTTAAGAAGAGTTCAGAAATCAATATTTGGTGCAATAACTGTTATTATCTTCTTAGTGACTAGAATAGCGAAGCGAGATGTTGATTCTTTTCGAACGTTTACTGAATAAAAGAAAGGAACAAACAGCATGTGCTTGTGTAGTAAAATTTTTCTATCTAACCAACATGGCCGCACGCATCGTTTACAAACTTACGTAAATCACGTCACATCCAACCTAAGTCAGTGCATCTTTGGTAATGAGGTCCATTTCAGTGCATTTCCCAAATCAAATTAACTACAGTCTCTTTTTAACAACATAAAATATTTGACACATGAACTGTCAATTTTAATGTTACCTTATGAATTACTAACTTATTAATCCTTTAACTATTCCTTTAAATAATTTCTTCTTAACCAATACATTCTCAACAATAACCCTTATTTTTAATCACAGCTTTCATGCGTCTTGGCATGCTCTCCACAAGTCTTTCACATTGTTCTTGGGTGACTTTATTCCACTCCTGGTGCAAGAACTGAAGTAGCTCAGCTTTGTGTTTGTGTTGGAATTCAACAAACGCTGGAATGGAATGGCTGTAATACATGTAGAGATGCTGATTTCAGAAAAAAATGAAGTGGTCTCTTTTTTTTTTTCCAGAGCTGTATATGCACCCCTTCATATCTCATATTTGGAAAACTTTTTGACTTGACCATATCCTCCAAAAACACCGGATACCTTTGACTATTTATTCAACCAGCCTCATTGATCTCGATAGGAGAAGCCGGCGTATTGTTCGGATACCTCAACATGTCCGCTGTGATGTGTGATTGACGTGGGCGTATTCAGAGCTGGCACAAAGACATTTTATATTGATGCTATTATGGGTTAATGGCCATAGCCACAAAGCTACAAAGCGTTCATAATGAATTTCAATGGGGCCATGCTAATAATTGTGTCCCATACCGAATCAGCCGAATCAAATGGGCTGTTATGGACTTTTTATGATTATGACAGGCTATAAGGGTATTAGATATATCCAGTGGTGCAATGTAATGAAGTAAAAGTAATAAAGTACTGTAATTATGTATACATTTTAGGTATCTGTAATTTCTACTCTACTATACAGTGGTACCTCACCTTACGAATGACCCAACAAACGAAAATTTCAAGTTACGAAACGCCTTCACGGTAAATTTTGGTCTCTAGATACGAAAGAAAATTCAAGTTACAAAACGCAAAATCTCAAAATTTCAAATAATGCGCGCTCAGCCACACACATTATACGCTTTTCTCAGACTGGATTTAAACTTTTCTCACATTTGTCTCTCGTTTAAACACTCAAACTTTCATAGATTTTCAACAAAATTATTAATAGTGAAGTGTGGGGGGAAGCGGGAGGGGGGAGAAGACTGCGCTCTAACACATGTGATAGCGCAGCATGACCCGGCGCGGAGCTGATAGCAGGTCTAGACCAAGGTCTAAACCTGGACTGGACCAGGACTAAACCACGACTAAACCAGGACTAAACCAGGACTAGACCAGGTGGATTAAAGCGCTGCTCGCGGTCTATTTCCTGGTTTTGTTTCGAGTCACAGCTGAGAGGAGCAGCGAGGAGGGGACTGCACGCAGTTAGAGCGCATGAACGCATGAACGAGACCCATGCAAGAGCTGCGGTGGTCTAGACCTCCTCTAGACCTGACCAGGTCTAGAGGAGGTCTAGAGGAGCCGCGGTGGTCTGGACTAAACCAGGACTAAACCTGGACTAAACCAGGAGGAGCCGGGGTGGCCTAGACCTCCTCTAGACCTGGTCAGGTCTAGAGGAGGTCTAGGCCACCGCAGCTCTTGCATGGGTGTCGTTCATGAGTTCATGCGTTCATGCGCTCAGACTGCGTGCAGTCCCCTCCTCGCTGCTTTAATCCACCTGGTCTAGTCCTGGTTTAGTCCGGGTTTAGTCCTGGTTTAGTCCAGGTTTAGTCCTGGTCCAGTCCAGGTTTAGACCTTGGTCTGCTGTCAGCTCCGCGCCGGGTCATGCTGCGCTATCACACGTGTCAGAGCGCAGTCTTCTCCCCCCTTCCCCCCACACTTCACTGTTAATACATTTTGTTGAAAATCTATGAAAGTTTGAGTGTTTAAACGAGAGAGAAATGTGAGAAACACGCAGAACACAATGTTACACTATAAAAAAAAGTTACACTATAATAAAAAAAACTTGGATCGGGGCCTTGGAACGAATCACGCTTTTTCCATTGAAATAGCTAAACTTACGAATTTTTCACGTTACGAAACCACTTCTGGAACGAATTAATTTCGTAAGGTGAGATACCACTGTATTTTTGAACTGAAGTATTTTTTTTTATTATCGTGTGACCTGCAGAAAAGGCTGAGGGGTTATTTTTTTAACACTTTTGTAGACTGAAAACACAAAAATATACAAATAAAAAGAGCAAATCTAAAATTCAGCATAAATCTTTATTAAAATCACTACATTTCAAGCTTTATTAGACCTCAAAATCTGTGCAAACTATACTTTTTACCTTACTTTTTACTCTTTAAGTGCATTTTCCATTATCATATCATCATGTGTTTTTTTGCTCCAGCATCTGTACTTGTACTTGTAACAAACGTGAGTACTTCTTCCACTACTGGGTATATCATACAGAGAAACGTGATGCTTCGTACCATCCATTATTGTAGAATTCAAAGACAATTACCTTTAAATTCCAATGTGAAAAAGAAAAATGTTTTGCTATCTTTAAGAAATCGAGCTATGGGAGTTTGGTATAGGAGCTTCAGTGGCATTTTGTAAGGTTGAGGTACATTTTATTGTCCCTGTATAGAAAAAAGTGACTAATCCTTCAGTGCCACTAGGACAAATTGTCAGGAGCAGTGAACACCTCTATCCAATTTGAGTTATTTTAGTATTTTGAATGACCCTTTTATACAATAAAACTATAGAACTGAAGAAGCTACTTCAATGAACGATGACATTAACTCTTTTACTATGGCCCCCTATCTGGATGACAGAGGTATTACACAAACAACTTTCTAACCAATTTGGGCTTTAATTGATGTAAAGTGTCATTTTAAGTCATACTGAAATAATAGTGAACACAGCTTAAAGTTCTCCAAACTTCTCCTCATCTGTTTTCCTGTCACGCTCAGATGGGCCCCCTGCTGGTAGCTGTCAGTCATTCCATCAGACCATATTGCTCCTGTCTCACATGTCTGCACTGTGAAGAGCCGGAGAGAACAAAGCTTTCACGTTCAGTTTGAAAAAATAGGAAATATTTGCTTAAAATATCCAGGGTCATGTTATTCACTGCAGTTTGCTTCATGCTTGAGTTCTGTACCCAGCCTTTCAAGAGGATTTTTTTGTTCAGATGAATTTATAGTTAAAATGTTAAGATTAACACTAGATTAACACTACTTAACACATGTAAGTCTGTATGTAAATATGTATGTAAGCATGTATGTATGTATGTAATTATGTATGTATGTATGTAAGTATGTATGTATGTAAGTATGTATGTATGCAAGTATGTATGTAAGTCTGTATGTAAGTATGTATGTATGTATGTATGTATGTATGTATGTATGTAAGTCTGTATGTATCTAAGACTGTATGTATGTATATATGTATGTATGTAAGTCTGTATGTATGTATGTATGTATGTATGTATATAAGTCTGTATGTATGTATGTAAGTCTGTATGTATGTATGTAAGTCTGTATGTATGTATGTAAGTCTGTATGTATGTATGTATGTATGTATGTATGTATGTATGTATGTATGTAAGTCTGTATGTATGTATGTATGTAAGTCTGTATGTATGTATGTATGTATGCATGTAAGTATGTATGTAAGTATGTATGTATGTATGTATGTAAGTCTGTATGTAAGTCTGTATGTAAGTCTGTATGTAAGTATGTATGTATGTATGTAAGTCTGTATGTAAGTCTGTATGTATGTATGTATGTATGTATGTAAGTCTGTATGTATCTAAGACTGTATGTATGTATATATATGTATGTATGTATGTATGTAAGTCCGTATATATGTATGTATGTAAGTCTGTATGTATGTATGTATGTATGTAAGTCTGTATGTATGTATGTATGTATGTATGTATGTATGTATGTATGCATGTAAGTATGTATGTAAGTATGTATGTATGTATGTAAGTAAGTATGTATGTAAGTATGTAAGTATGTATGTATGTATGTAAGTTTGTATGTATGTAAGACAGTATGTAAGTATGTATGTATGTAAGTATGTAAGTATGTATGTATGTATGTGTGTAAGTCTGTATGTATGTATGTATGTAAGTCTGTATGTATGTATGTATGTATGTATGTATGTATGTAAGTCTGTATGTATGTATGTATGTATGTATGTATGTAAGTAAATATGTATGTATGTATGTATGTAAATATGTATGTATGTAAGTCTGTAAGTATGTATGTATGTATGTAAGTAAATATGTATGCATGTAAGACTGTATGTATGTAAGTATGTAGGTATGTATGTATGTATGTATGTATGTAAGTCTGTATGTATGTAAGTCTGTAAGTATGTATGTATGTATGTAAGTAAATATGTATGCATGTAAGACTGTATGTATGTAAGTATGTATGTATGTATGTAAGTATGTATGTATGTATGTAAGTATGTATGTAAGTATATATGTAAGTATGTATGTATGTATGTAAGTATGTATGTATGTAAGTCTGTATGTACGTATGTGTGTATGTCTGTGTGTATCAAGGTTATAATAGTTTTGGATTTTTCATTATACTTTAGTTTTAGTTAGTTTTGACTTTTTTCCCCCTCTAATTCAGTTAGTTTTAATTAGTTTTTAGAGTGGCTCTGATAGTTTTAGTTAGTTTTCCTTTCTTCTAACTGATCAGTTTTAGTTTAGTTTTTATTAGTTTTAGTTTTTGGGTTATACTTTGGGTTTTTTGTCAAGTGCAGGATTCAAAAAGAAAGAATTGTGTTATCAAACTTACAACAAACAAATACAATTGTAAAACATTTACTCAGGTTTACCCCCACAACAACCAAAGCAGTCCACAAGCTGCATCCGGAAGTGCAAAAACAAATAAAAATACACACCAAAACTTCCACATTTACCAACTCCAAAAAAGGCTTGTAAATAAATTGACAAAGATGAAAACGAAGAGCGATTTATCTATCATTTCAGTTAGTTTTAGTTAGTTTTTGTAAACACACAATACCGTTTCAGTTATAATTTTTTTTCTTTTAACTGTCATTTTTATTTACAGTGGTACCTCACCTTACGAAAGACCCAACAAACGAAAATTCCAAGTTACGAAACGCCTTCACGTTAAATTTTGGTCTCTAGATACGAAAGAAAATTCAAGTTACGAAACGCAAAATCTCAAAAATTCAAATAATGCGCGCTCAGCCACACACATTATACGCTTTTCTCAGACTGGATTTAAACTTTTCTCACATTTGTCTCTCGTTTAAACACTCAAGCTTTCATAGATTTTCAACAAAATGTATTAATAGTGAAGCGTGGGGGGAAGGGGGAGGGCGGAGAAGTGTGCGCGCGGACACGTGTGTGATAGCACAGCATGACCCGGCGCGGGGCTGTGAGCACGAGGTCCGTGCTCAAACTGTGTCTCCTCTAGACCAGATCTAAACCAGGTCTAAACCAGGATTAAACCAAGATTAAACCACCGCGGCTCTTGCCTGCGTTCGTTCAAGCACATCTCCTCCCCTCCTCGCTGCTCGCCTCAGCCGTGACTCGTGAGGTACACCGGCAGAGCTAGCACGAAACCAGGAAATAGACCCGCACGCGGCGCTTTAATCCTGGTGTCCAGTCCTGGTTTAGTCCAGGTTTAGTCCTGGTCCAGTCCAGGTATAGACCTTGTTTATACCTGGTTTAGTCCACGTTTAGTCCTGGGTCTACAGTCTCTTAGCCAATCAGGACGCAGAACACAGTGTTACACTATAAAAAAAAGTTACACTATAAAAAAAACTTGGAACGGGGCCTTGGAACGAATCAGGCTTTTTCCATTGAAATAGCTACTCAACTTACGAAAAATTCACGTCACGAAACCACTTCTGGAACGAATTAATTTCGTAAGGTGAGGTACCACTGTATTTCAGTTAATGAAAACATTTTTTCAACTTTAGTTTTCGTTTTTTTCGTTTGTTTTTGTTAACTATAATAACCTCGGTATGTATGTTGTTTGTTGTGTATGTTTAAAATAACTACTGGTTGTATACATGTCCACCGTAACAAATCAAATTTTCCAAACTCAGGATAAGAAATAGGCAAGTTTCTGACTTTCAACGCATAAAAATAAAAAAAATCGCTATGGCTTTCTTACCCAAAATGTCATATTTTATCATGGTCCCATTGCTTTTTCGATGTTTACATGAAGATTTCAGTGGGATGTGCAAGTTTATTTTCATTTCTTGCAATTCTTTTCTCCCGTTAGCAAAACCTGTAATTGTGTATTTATGAGTTATACAAACTCATCTATGGTTGCATTATAACAAAAAAACTCCACATTGTACAGTTTTCACACATCCTCACAAATTAACCGGCACTTCAATTTTGAGTATACTCCTTATGTTTTTTTTGTGTGCAGCCTCACCCTATAGCTCAGGTTTCAGCACACAAAGTGAAGTGCCCTGACCACCGGTGTGCCTATTGTCCATATTGTACAATAACTACAGCCGTGATGGAGTGTATGGCCGGCATAATGAGCCGAGGACATTCGTGGGAAGCATGAAATCCATAAGAAATGAGCTGACAAACAAGAGCGCAGAGGAAGCGTGCGATGGGACCCGGCTCACACAAGAGAAGACCCCAAAAAAGCACGGCTGGGCATCCACATAAATCTACACTCTCACAATCAGATTCAAATGCAAATGGGCTAGCAGGGCACTCAGCGGAGGAGGGCCTGGTTTAAGCCCCGCCTTCACCCCCCACCCGCTGACAGGAACAGACCAGGTCGGCCCCATGTGGATGTGATTATAGGAATGCATACATATGGATACATCCTTTTGTTTACACGGGGGCTAATGTTTCACTGGTATCTTTGTAAATGATCATGTGGCTAACGGAAGGAAATATGGTGCGGTGAACAGTATGGAGACGTGTGTTTGTATGAAGCTACGCAAAAATATCGAAAACGTAATCAAATTAGTGCTGAAATGAGACAAAAGAGCTCACGTTAGCTTTTAATTTGTTAGGAAGCACTGCCAAGTTAGACAACATTCACAGACAGTTGAGAGAGACTTCTCGCTCTAAGCTTAAAGGTGGATTCTGTAACTTTTCTGCTGAAGTTTTTCTCCGTGGAGATGTTTAAACCTTTCTATCTTCATGGAGAGCAAAGCAGAGCAGAGTTACAGGTCACGCTGCAAAAATGCTTGGCCAAATTTTAAGCTATTTTAGAATATTAACACTTAAATCTATCGGAAAATGACTTAAAAGTAGTGAAATTATCTGTCCATGCAGCAAGATCATTTCACTTGACAAGTTCTCTTAATGTAAACTCCCTCTAGACTAGAATGAAGCAGTCTCAGAACTAGTAAGTAGATAATAAATCTGAAAACAAGACGAATAAGCTTATGTAAGTTTTACCCCGCTACTGTGGAACATTCCAGGCAGAACAATGACATCTCCGCAGAAAGAAGCATTTGACGGACCCTTCACCAGAAAAGTTACACGTTGCACCTTTAAAAGCACTGTTGAGATGACGAATGAAAACCTTTATGTAGATTTATATAGACCATTCCTGATGATATCTGAAAACATACATAAAAATCATCCTTAAAGTCCAAACTTGCTGCTTGACCATCTTTTCCAGTGGCTTCCTGTACATCTCCAAAGTGTCAAAAGTTCCACATTAAAATTATCCTGCATATATATCACTTACACATGTTTTTGTTGCTCAAAAATACCTTAAAATACATGCATTCTTATGTGAACAGGGTCACCTCTCCACAGATTTGACCTGTAACTTGGATTGGTGTTGCCATCTGCTGGTGTCCATGGATATAGGTAAGACAAATGAGTATGTCTAAGTTTTTTTTTTCAGCTTAAATTTTTTTTTTTTTATACCAATTTCATATGTGGAAAAGAATTGAATTAGACTTCAAGAAACAGAAATAAAAATTTGTAATTTTGGGGTGTATGGGATACATTTTTAGCGCTCTTCCTTTCTAAAACATAAATATTCAACTAAATTATAAACAAATGGAGCAAAAAAAATGTCCTTCTTAAAACAGTCAAACAAGCAAGACGCCAAATAGTGACATCTTCGTAGCACAGCCAGCTTGTAAATGGGCAGATTCCAACATAACCGTTTTACTATTTGCTTGTATTTTTGTGAATGGGGGCTGTTTTTGTTACCCGCAAACCCCTGCCTGCGCATCCCCTGTCCATTTCTAAGCCCCCCGCTCAGAAATGAACCTGAACGGATTGTGAGTGAAAAGGAGTTGCCTGGGCAGCTTCAGTGGGGCAGAAGCGGTTGCCGGGGTACTTTTCCGAGGAGGAGGGGGTACTGTCTTGGTGATGGAGCGAGTGGTAAAGCCATTAGGAGGGGTTAGCATATGAAAGGCTGTGGGTGTGTCCGGGTGAAGATGAGTCCTGGGAGGATAGCCTCACTGTCAAACACCAGGGTCCCACAAAAGAGGCTTTGACTGGGCCATCATTGCATTGCACCCCCCGCCCCCTCACCCCCTGCCCTCCCACCCACCACCAAAACCCTGGATCCAACACACAAGCGCCTGTCCCGAACGAGAGCCCATTCAAACCAGTGGGAATTCCCCCCCGAGTGCTGGAATGACTGGGCCAAATGTGCACAGAGCTGGGCTGCTGCTGTCTTCTCTGGGTGTTTGATGATGATGTAGTGCCCTTATTCAATTACATTATGCAATATTACTTCAATAATGTCTGACATATGGTGATCTACCTCCACCGGAGGGTACAATATAGGCTTAGTCTTGTGTTTTAGAGAAATAGCCTCATAGTGTTGTGAAGAAGAAAAAAAAATCAAATAGGTTGTTTAAAGGTGCACTATCTAACTTTTTCTGGTGGACGGTACCCCACCTTCATTGTCTCCATTATTCCACAGTATGGAAATTTACTTGGTAATCACAATGGAGACAGGTTAATGGTCAGATCTATGGAGAAGCAAACTTGCACATAGTAACATGATTCATATTTTAAAGGTATTTTTGAGCTATAAAACATTTGTAATTGAACAAATGAAAGGGAGAGATGCTTAAGGCCATACTGTGGGACAAAAAACAAACAAACAAACAAACAAACAAAAAAACAATTTCCCTTGTGGATCAGTAAAGTTTGTCTAAGTCTAAGGCTACATCCACACGACAATGTTCCTGGATTTTTTTTTATGTGGGTAAAAAAAATTTTGCGTCCACACACGTGTCGGATCAGTAAATATTTGTGTCCAGATGAAAACGGACACAAATAATGAATACATACGCCACACTGATATGTGGTGCTGTAAACAGGAAACAGCCAGAGCCACCGGAAACACAATACTACAAAGAGCGCATGTGCATAAAGTCCTTTCTTTTGGTGTTGCACTGCATAGTAGATCAAGAGGTTTTGATGCAACAGGCCAAATAAACTTAAAAGCGTCCGCAGAACAAACTCAACTCCGTTGTCGGCCATGGTTGTTGTTATCTGGTTGTTATCAGCAAAATGCTCAGGGTTCTCTTCTGGTCACGTGCTGATGATGGCATCGCGATGTCAAATGCGCTGCGTTTTGCTCATCCACATGACAACGTGACCCCGGCGTTCTCAGATTTGTGGATGAAAGGCCAAAACGAAATAAAAACTTCTCTGTTTCCACCAAAAAAACGTTGTCGT
The DNA here is from genome assembly GCA_036785185.1 of Paratrypauchen microcephalus. NCBI lineage: Eukaryota > Metazoa > Chordata > Actinopteri > Gobiiformes > Gobiidae > Paratrypauchen > Paratrypauchen microcephalus. The sequence continues at coordinate 2,598,074 of JAVJIX010000001.1, forward strand.
GTGGATGGGCCCTAAGTCTGAGACAAGCAAGTAGCGTACCCTACACACTACACAGTGCACCTTTAATGTTCATGGTTATGATAAATTGCTAAGTTCAAAGTTTTGACCAGAAAACAAATCAATAAATAATGCAAAACTTGTGTAAATAGCTGAGAGAGGATTCTATTATATTAAAAAAGCAACACATATTGCAGTACAATACAGATAAACAGTAAAAATCAAAACAAAATAACTTGAACCACGTAGAAAAATTTGTTCTCTGCATTTGACCCATCCTTCAGTGTCACTGCGTCAGGAGGTGTGGGTGCCCGGGGACCCATCTCAGAATGACCCTACCGGGAGGATTTTACCCACTGTGCATGTTTTGAGCAGCTGTATCCATAAATGTAGGTGTTTGAGATATTTCATAACGGCTAGTATATGGGCCAAATATAAAAACACACTATGAACTCAAAATGCTACCACTCACTTGACTTCCTGTTGTGCTAACTATGTTTTCTCCACTGCTGACGATCTGCCCCTGGGGAGTTAGTATCAGTCCACCCCCAGGGACAGCCTCATTACCCAGGGGTCCCTGCTGCCTCACCCCCCTGCCCTGTCCTCCTCGGACCAAGCACCATCAGCTGTTTACTACTTTACTCCGCTAATGTAAAAGAGGAGAAGCTAAAAATAGTCCCTTCTAATGCTACCCAAACATCGGAAGTCTGCTTGTATGTAATCTACGTTAGTGTGTGCAGGTGAGGAGGGGCCAAGGGGGTCGAGCAACGGGGGTCCAAAAGGGGGAGGGTCCAGTCTTTAAAGCTTGCCTCTGTTTCCTGTCCTTAACGGGCTAATGGCGGGGGGATTTACTGACTTTTTATTATGATTTCTCCAATTATGTGTAAAGCGTTGCAGGCCCTGGCGTTCTAACCTCCTCTGCTTCTGTCCCGCTCTCTCAAAGCTCTATAGTTAAAGGGTCACTTCACCGAAATAACAATGGAGCTGTACCAGGGCTTTAGATGCAGATCTTTTGAAGGTGGCGCTTCAATAAAAAGTAGACACAAGTGGGGCCTATTAGTTACACAGATGTTGGATGTCCTTGGTGCCTGAGCAGAAATGTACAGAGGAGCTTTGTAAGGCTTTTCTTGGGTAACATGGAAATACAAAACACTAAAAACCTTTTGGAAAAATTGTAGAGGAAAGCCTGGGGTGGTCAAGAACTGCAGCATATGTTCAAATAGGCTCTGTATATAAATAATGGATGGGGGAAAGTACTGTGATCACATTCTAGAAGTAAAAGATATTATATGCTAGTGTATTTCAAAAGACTTACAAATAATAACCACGCACGACTCTTTGTTTCATTCACATATGCTTGAGTAATTATGGTTTAACCCTAGAGCACTATCGCAAAAGTATTTACATGATTTTCAATATGTTGCATTTTTCCGAGTGTCATGGGTCCCTGGGGAGCTTCATCATTGTTTTTGACATCTTTGAAGGTGTAGGTGTTTCCCTACCCCAAAACCCACTTTTTCCTACAGGCTTTTGGGTGATTTTCACCCGGCGATAGTGAAAGAGGAATGTAAGAATGTAATGAATTTAATGTAAGAGGATGCGTGAAAAGTCCCTCAGTCGTCCAGGTAGAATCCATGATAAAAGGAGAAGTTCAATTTGTCAATGTAAGAGGATGTAAGGAATAGGTAAGTAAGAGTAGTCCTGGAATGTCTATCTATCCTTATTTAGTGCAGTGGTTATGAATAAATATCACAAAGTTGTGATTTCAAAGGGAATTCTTATGGTGAAAACAATATTTTAGTCAACTGGTCATTTTTACCCACTGAAAAATACAATTTTTTCTTCCTCTCTCCTGCAACTGTTCATTTGTCGAGGAGTCTGTGCTTCACCAGGAATGGGCGGACCAAAGACCAAGTTTCCAGTATCATTATTTATTTATTTATTTATTTATTTAGGAATTTTTGGTTTGCAAATTCATTTTGGTGCATGTTTTTAGGGTCTTTTTTTCCCATTTTGTTACACATACCACAGTTGAAAATAAAAGAAAACCACTCTAATTTATCATGTGTTGTCATATTTTGATCTATTTTTCATGACAAATACTTTTTGTTGGGTATATTATATCGGATAAAAATTACCCGGCAAAAGTGATGGTGTTACTTTTTCGGCCAAAAGATTTCGGCCAAAAGGAATTAATTTGCTTGATGCATTTCCCAATTACTTTATGTGTAGTGCGCATTCATATCGAGTGCAAATAAATGTGCAAATCAACACGGAGAGCTTGACTTGGTCATTTTGGGTGGGAACTATTTTTCAGTGCGGAAAAACACAGCCGAAGGACGCACCACGCTGCGTAACAGGGGAACTCCCTTCCTGGTGCGTAACTGGGATTCCCCTGTCAGCGTGGTGTGTGCTTCGGCTGTCTTTTTCTGCACTGAAAAATAGTTCCCACCCAAAATGACCAAGGCAAGCTCTCCGTGTTGATTTGCACATTTATTTGCACTTGATATGAATGCGCACTACACATAAAGTAATTGGGAAACGCATCGAGCAAATTAATTCCTTTTGGCCGAAATCTTTCTCTGGTGACGTTAGACTCCAGTCTAAGGCGGAGTAGCTGCAGATACCGCGGCGGTCAGTGGCGACAGACTCGGACAATGGCTGGGTGACCAGGAAAACGCTTTCCACCACTTATTTTAGTCTCTGGACTGTGGGGAGATGCCCAAATTTGACCTGGGGGTGGCATATCCCTTTAAAGGTGCATTGTGTAACTTTTCTCCATGGAGATATTATTGCTTTGTCTGGAATGTTTCACAGTACAGTATTAAACCTTTCTATCTTCATGGAGACCAAACCGGACCAAGTTACAGGTCAGATCTGCGGAGAGGCGACCCCGCTCACAGTCAGAATGTCTGTTTTTCTCGGTATTTTTGCGCTATAAAACCACCTGTAATTGAATAAATGTAAGTTAGAGCTGATTAATGTCAGACTGTGGAACATTTCAGGCAGAGCAATAGAAACAAGTAGGTGACAGACAAACTTTAGACAAACTTTATTGATCCACAAGGGAAATTATTTGTATATTTACAAATAATATTACATTTTATATTTATTTATATTTATATTTTGGGCCTACATTTACAGTACTTTTTTTTTTTTTTTTTTCAAATAAATGCAAAGTGTTTAATGGCTAAAGCCTGATCATGGCGGCTCAGTGCCTGCAGCAGTGGACCCGGCGGGTGACCGTACGCGCCAGCCACCTCTTCCTGTAGCGGCGTTTGGGGGCGGGGTCAGAGCGGGCCAATCGTCTACGAGCGCGGCGAGCCATAATGACCATAATGACCAATGGTTTATTATTTATACTTTAAAAAAAAACAAAAAAAACCCCATAATTACTCAAATATATCTTTCAATATTACCCACAGAGCCTCAGAACAGGAACTGAAAATCAAGATCTTATAATTAACTTGTGACTTCTACTTTTACAAGGCACATTTGCATTTCTGTGTCCAAGCAGCTTTCACATCCTGCTTTTCTTACGATTCTATCAGCCGTGACTAAAGCGTACATTTTCTACATCACCCACTTTATTTACTTTATTGATGACATGAAACAAAACAACTGTCAAACTGTACCCGTTTTCTCTCCGCTTGTTTCTAATTTCCTGGTTTTGAGTCATGCTTGAGTCAGACTGGTGACTGTAGAGCTGCTGTGGCGAGGCTTATGAAAAGAGAGGAGAGGGGAGGTTTCGGTGGTGCGCCATGATTGGTCGATCTGGGTGACAGGGTGACCTCAGCGGGATAATGTTGTTGCTTTAGGGCCAGTGATATTATCGTAACAGGATAGCCATCTTTAATCATGAGTGCGTGGGCATGAGAGATCCGGAGACATGCTAGTTTATTTCAAAAGACTCAGAATTTGACAATAACATAAAATATAACTTTGAAAGGTAGCACTTTATAATAACTACAGACTGAATTAATAAAGCAAAACTTAATCCATAGCAAACGAATGAGGCTAATAATAGAGCAACTTCTAACTACAGAATAAAAACATTCTCAAGTAATAGCATCACAAACAAAAATCTAAAAAAGAACTAAAGTACCTGTTTAAAAAAGTACTTAGTGACTAAAAAGTAGTATTTCACACAGATTTTGAGACCTAATAAAGCTTCAAATGTATTGATTTTGATAAAGATTTGTGCTCAACAGAAACAAATGAATCAATTTGTTTCTATATTTTTTTATTTGGATATTTTATTTGTTCAAACCATGAACATTAAACATAAAATCTCCGTCTTTTCAGCAGGTAATAATAAATAATAAAAATACTTTTACTTTTTAGCCCAGTTCAAAAATATAGTGGAGTAGAAAGTGCACATACCTGCTCTCAGATGTAGTGAAATAAAAGTTAAAACAACAGAACAAAAAAACAAACAAACAAAAAAACATCCATTTAAAATGTACTAGTAAAGTTATTTTATGTATTTATTTTTAACTTAAGCAAAGTAATTTAGTATTTAGTACTTACAAAATACAATATAAAGACAATACAAACACTTGATGAGACAAAATCTACAAGTAGTGCAAAGAATAAATACCTATTTACAGATTTAGTCAAATGTGCAATAGAACATTGAAAATAAGGTAAACATGAATGTGCAACAGTAGCTCTTAGCAGCAGTTTTATTTACATTCCACCACTTATTGGTGATAGTAAAATTGTATTTTTGTTCTGTGTCAGCTCCACATTACCAGCTCAGTCCTTGTTATCTTGGCCTACATCATCAGAGCTATAATACTCCCTACAACAGAAGCACAGCCAGACTAGACTGGACTGGACTAAACTGGAATGAATAATACTGTCACGATGATTGAAGGGTTCATGTATTTGGTTTCTGGGTCCTATACCTTTTTACAACTCTTGGGCTACTACAATTTATTCTACACCAATCTGGTATTTTCTTGAATGAGTTATGATAACACGTGGTTATAGTTAATGTTGCATATTAAAAACAATGGCAGCGAGGACCATACTTACACACAAGGAGCACTTTTATATTGTTTTTCAGAATATCCTCTTTCCTAGTTTGAGGTGCCCCTGGGATGTGTGACTGTCTTTATGACCGGAGCGTTTAACTGGAGCAGCAGGTTAGGAAAATGTGCCTCATCCACACGGGCTGTAGTGGCCCACTGCTCAATCCATTTGTTCTGCCATATTAGGTTTCATTTGGGCAGTTATGTGCTTCATGGTTTGAAATGTATTGAAGCCTAAATGTAATATTATTTCGGAATTAATAGCTCTAGTATGGAGTTGCATTATATGACAATTTTAGGGCCTGTTTACGTGAGAATGCTTCGTTTAGACGGTGACGGCGTTTTGGGGGCTTTAAAATGCAAAAAACTGAAACCGCCCTCCAAAGTGTAAAACTTGAATACGCTCCGCCGTAGCGTTTTCGTCTACACTGTCCAAGACGCAAAACTCTGGTCAAATCTACTGACGTCGCGTACACGTTTACGTCACATCGGTCCATATATCAGTGTACTTTGTTTGGCACCTTGTTGCGCCTTCGTTGCTTTGTAGTCTAACATGGTCTGGAGCAATAGTTGAACTTCTTCGTCTGACCATACAATTTTTTTTTGCTACCAGTAGCTACGTTTTGTTTTGCTTTTCACGGCGCAGATGAGAAGAAGGAAGATTCTACGCATGTGCGCGGACATAGTGATAATGTATCACAGCACCACCTAGCCCCCTGGCATGCATACCCAATTGAATTCCACACACTTTTGCGTCACTGCCTGCACGCAGATTTCCTCTCGAAAACGCTCGTCTAAACGCGGAATAAAAAGTGAAGATGCAACGCCACCTTTGCATCTTCTGTTCAGATCGTCATCATATAAATGTAGCCCAAGTCTGCTGATTTCTGTGTAAGAAAACTGTGGTGCCCAATGTGCACTCATGTTAGTGGACAGCAGATTGATTTTTCATTTGTACCAAAATGACTATGGGACACTGCCAAATCCTGCACATATCACCAACTAAGAAAATCTAATTGGAGAATAAAGTAAGTACAGAGCAGTGGGCGTATGCTGGTGGCAGTGAAAACAAGGATTGATCAGAAAAATAAGTGATTAAAGATTGCTCAAACATGCATGAATCACTCCAAATAAACCTGTAAATGGTGAGCGGGAAACAAATATAACGTGATTAAAAGCTCGGAAAAGTCTCCAAAAAGCTGTAAAATTTAATAGGTCTGCTTTAACATTTTCATTTTTATTTTTGCCACATTAGTTTCCCCTTTTCCCAGCACATCTGTGAACAGTCAGAAAGAAGTCCGATTGCTCACATCAAATGTAACTGTCATTCCAAGAAAACGATAACCCCAGAAATCAGATAAAGGTGGGATATTTAGTGTGCATGTAAACATATCCAGGAACATGTTTTCTAATGAATGAACGTGTTGAAACAGGGCTACATTGATTTCGTAACAGTGTTTCGTGGACGGTGTCAGGCCTCCACAGCAGCCCCACACCCCCACACAGCAGCCCACAGCAGCAGGCCCATTGGTCACGCTCGCCTTTCTCCTCCTGTTTATCAATTAACACTGAGAACGTGGGAACGGGAGCGGCTCAGATCCGGGGGATTAAAGCTCAGATTGACAGCAGCACATGGACGCAAGTTGACGGTGTGGAGACATCTTGGGGACTTTTTTACTGTCTTCTGGTCATTACAACGTGGTCTGCTGTCTCTCTTTGCTATGGCACTTTGTTGATTACAAGGTCATCACTCAGGGTACAGGTCCAGAGGCTTTGATGCTAGACCATTACAAACTCATTGTCCACACTTTACTCCAGTAGGCTGCTAAAACAGGTGCAGGATAGGTAGTTAAAGTCAGATATTATGGAAGGAAATACACACTATTCCCCTATAAAATTCACAAATATAAAAACATGAACAAAGTGAATTTATACAGCTCTGGAAAAATACGAGACCACTGCAAAATTATCAGTTTTGGGAACATTTTTGTTTGAGTCTTTAAACTACTGACAACATTTCCCCCAAATTCCAAATAAAAATATGATCATTTAGAGCATTTATTTGCAGAAAATGACAAATGGTCAAAATATGAAAAAAGATACATGTTTTCAGACCTCAAACAAAGCAAAGAAACAAGATCAAATTCAATTTAAACAACATAATACTAATGTTTACACTTAAGAAGAGTTCAGAAATCAATATTTGGTGCAATAACCCTTATTTTTAATCACACTTTCATGTGTCTTGGCATGCTCTCCACAAGTCTTTTGTCAAGTCACATTGTTCTTGGGTGACTTTATTCCACTCCTGGTGCAAGAACTGAAGTAGCTCAGCTTTGTGTTTGTGTTGGAATTCAACAGACGCTGGAATGAAATGGCTGTAATACATGTAGAGATGCTGATTTCAGAAAAAAAAAGCAGTGGTCTCTTTTTTTTTTTACAGAACTGCATGTTCTATCTCAACCATATGTGTTACGACAGATGTGATGCAACAGAGTTTAAACCAAAAATACATGGATTAAGCAATGTACTGTATTATGTAACTTCCCCTGTTGGGGGGTGAGCCATTTCAAAGGAGATTTTATTACACTGCCTTGCACTTATCTATCATGTATTCCATTACAGATGTTTTGGTTGCCTTGGAGACAAGCAGGTACCGGACCCTTCACCAAAAAAATTACATAATTCTCCAAATATGGCCAAATACATTCATGAATGTAGTGTTTGGATAGCCCACACTGAAATCAAAACAATAAGCAAAACAGAGAGTCTGTTTGACCAGTGGGACTAAAGCCATTAAAGAAGCACTATTGACATAAGACCTAAATCATATTTCTCCAGCACACTGCTCCAGACAGGAACATCTATCTTAACGTCTTGAGACTAAAGACGTAGCAGAGCAGTCCTGGGAAACACGCCTGCACCTATTTAAGAACAGAAAAACATGATGCTGTTTTTGTTACAAATACTCCACTTTGGGCCGGGGCGGATCCTGGTCTGTGGGAGAGGAATGTTCTGGAACCCACAGCTTCACTGTTGTTACATGGCAGACATTTTGGTTTTCAGAAGAGAACATTTGAACAGTTTTTACTGTGCACTGTGTTTAATTGCTGAGTTTCAGATGACATCACAATATTCTGTTGGCCAGTAATACTTAATACAGATGGGGGCAGATTAAATTACTTATTGTTAATTGTTCAGATATTTATTCTGAGCATAAAGTGTAAGTGTACTGGCCCTTGCCCCTATCTGGTAATATGACATCACATTCTATCAATGTGGGTACAGCCTAAAAACAAACAAGCTTTTCAGCATTTCAACTTTTTGGTCACAGAATAACACTATTCATAAATAAAGTTTTAGCATAGACACATTTATTTGGTCGAAGACGGTTCGCAGCTCATCCAAGCTACTTCGTCATTTCTATTTTGGGGATAAAAAATCAGCTCAGTGTCAATAAGAAATACTTACTTTATATATTTTATATATATCTCGTTATTTACCATATTATTGGTGATTTCTTGTGATTTGTGGTGAGTTTTGTGGTCTAAAAAATTGAAATGTCCCAGTACTTGGTGATATAATGCAAAGAGAGAGGAGGTGAGGCTCGTCACATACACACTGCACAGGGCATGTTCATTCAGCGCGCTGCTGAACTGTTTCTGAATTTAAACTTATCCAATAACTTATATATGAATTGTTTTCAAGTGCTTTGTCTTCTTATCTTCAAGACAAATAATCTTGTGCATGAACAAGCACATTTAGTGAGTTAATCTAACATTAAAGAGTGTTTGAGCAGAGCCGAGGTGAGGCTGTCCTCTTCTCTGTCTCTGCGGGGGGACGTCCATATTTACTACACAAATATGGATAAATAGCTTGAATCCCAGTGGAAAAATCATGTCAGCCCAACATTTAAGTAACTATAGCAGTAATTCACTTGGTGTGACCATAATAACAATCACTGCGTTGGGGGAAACACTGAGGTAAAGTCACCAGTGACAGGTCTAACTTACAGCATATTGAGCAGCTTTTAACCACTTTTGTCTAAAATTGAAACATAAGCACAGAAAATCACCCACCGTCCTGTCCATTTATTTCTACTGTCAACTGTGTGATCAGAGACTTTTCCTGCTGTGCCGCTGTTGCTCGTGACACGTTGAAACCGTTGGACCAACTTGGCCTGGCTGATAAAAAAAAATCCGTTTTGTGACTGGCTTTTGATGTTGTGTTGTAGAAGTTAAATCATGCTACACATTATGTGCAGAAACTGACACAACATGTGTTATTTGTCTTTCTACACATTAAATGTGTAAGAAAACAACAGTTTCAAGCTTGGATGAGCAGCTTAGATGAGCTACAGCTCAGTTGGTGGAGCGTTCGTCCACTGATCCAAAAGGTTGGCGGTTTGAATCCCACTCTTGACATAACGCGGTACAATCCCAGCTCCCACAGATGCCGTTGTGTCCTTGGGCAAGACACTTAACTCCACCTCTCCCCCAGTGTCTGCGTACACTGGTAGCCCCCATGACAGAACATCAAGGCTGGTTGTGTTAAGTGACGTGGGGCCGTCCTCCCGTGCACCCACCACCCGCAGGAGGATCCATGGGGGCCGGTGCATTGGGATCTGGGCGGCAGATCTGTCTGGACTGCAGCCCCCACGACCTGAAGACCCAGAAAAAGTGAAAGAATATGAATGAATGAGAAAACAACACATTCTTTCTTAGAGTGTAGGTTACATCATTTACATAACTTCTTCACTGTTGTTACATGGTGGGCATTTTGGATCCTGACCCCACACGGAGCCCGCTGTTTCTTCAAGCTCAACTAAGCTCTCGGTATCTGAACTAATTTGAGGCGAGGAGGGCCGATTGGGCCCCTGCTGGGAGTGGGACTTAGATCAGTGGAGCGCACAGTGGACCAATGTGATTCTGCTATTGGAACTTATTCAAATCCTATAGCTTCTTCTTCACTGGTTGTTTTCATAATTTCCTCATAATATGGCAATTTTATTTTCCATTTCCATTTGAAACTATCTATTATATCCACTACGTAACTTTTAAAGGGGTTATATTATGCAAAATTGACTTTTATGAGCTTGTTATAATGGTTTCCCCTCATTTCTGGCTTAAAGTATAAAGTTAGAGTGTATTTGGACTCATTCCTGAATGTTTGAGTACACTTGTATAGTCCTGCATTTGAGGCTTGAGTGTTAAAGTTAAGTTCACTGTGTAACTTTTCTGGTGCAGGGTCCTTCACCTGTTTGTCTCCATGGAGATGTAATTGCTATGTAATTGCTTGAATGTTATGCAGTGTGGAAATAAACTTCTTGGTTATTACAATGGAGACAAGTGACTGGTCAGATCTATGGAGAAACAAGGCTGCACATGGTAAGAACTCATGTTTAAGGTGTTGTCGAGCAGTAAAAAAAACCTGTAATCGAATACATGCAAGGCAGATAAGTTTAATGCCATACTGCGGAATATTATATGAAGAGAATTAACATCTGCACAGAAGCTGGCCCTTCACCTTAGAAGTTTAAGATAATATCTGTTTTCACCTACACTCTATTCCCGGCCACATTCCTATATTTAGTTGAAATTAGTTTAAATTTAAAAATAAAGATGTAAATGAAAACTATTTACGGTAAAATGTCACTATGAAAAGGTGAATTCCTCAGTTCTGCAATTTTGAACAGAAAGTGAATAGTCCCATTTCTATTATTAGGCTGTTTTAGATCATTATTGCTTTTCACAATAACAACATTAGAAATAGCAATCTATGTTTTAGTTGTTTTAGTTTAATCGTGCCAGAATAAAAGCATAAAATGTCTGTAATCTCTTGAATGTGTTACGTAAGTGCAGAAGAGCAGCTGTGGGCCCGTTGGACACACCAGACAATGGGGACTCTGTGGCTATGCTCTGGGGACCACACAACATGATAACCACACATCGTTTCAAAAATAGACTTTAGACTGTCAATATACTGAAATAATTGGCTAATACAAGTCAAAATATGAATATGTAAAATACTGTCACAAATCTATTAAAAGCAATGATGGATTATGGGAGAACAATCCAACAGGGAGATTGGCGAATGATTGAGTAGACAAACGAGTGAAATGTGAATTATTTTAGCACAAAGACCTGTGTGTCCTTCCTTTCTTCCCATACGCTTGGCTAAACCTGTTGATTGATGGCAGAAAAATTATTGGGTTAAATTTTAAACCGATTCTGTTGTTAGCGCTACTGCTGACACACACATTGGGCTGCGGCTAATCTCGCGTCACCTTGGTGATGCCCCCTGTAACCCCCTCCAAAGAGGGTTACAGGGGGCAGGAGAGGGGGGCATGTGGGCACTGGTCCATGAAGGCACATCTATAGGTGTTAGTGTGGTTAATGAATTAAATCAGAAATTTAAAAATTCCCAAATTCAAAATACTCTTTTCCACCTTGACATGTCATGAAACAGTAGTTTTCAAGTTAACAGCTCCTTTTACGTGGCAAAAGGAGAAATTCAATTTGCCAACTGGACAGTTTATTTGGTCGAATACGTTTCGCAGCTCATCCAAGCTGCTTCTTCAGTTCTGGTCAGACGCTGGTGGACACTGCCTATCTGCCTGAAGGGAGGAGCTAACTACAATGAAATTACTCTGAAACTACTACAGTTTCTGTTAGTTAGGCCTACCTAACTAACAGAAACTGTAAACAAATAGGTGTGGCAGTCTCAATTTGATTGTAGTTAGCTCCTCCCTTCATAGGCAGTGTCCACCAGCGTCTGACCAGAACTGAAGAAGCAGCTTGGATGAGCTGTGAAAAGTATTCGACCAAATAAACTTTTGTCCAGTTGACAAATTGAATTTCTCTCCTTTCTTCTCCTCCCCGCTTTTACCGCCAAGCTTCTCTTTCACTCCTCATCCCCCCACGCCCAGTGACGTGCGGCGAGGGTCATGGCTGGTGAGGCACTGAACTCATCAGTGACGTCAAGTAAATTTGGCCCCGGGCTAATTTCTCTCCCTGTAAGTGACTGGAGCTCGTAATATTTTTGATGAGAAGCTGAAAATTAATTATTAATGTTCAGTGCATTTTCCAGAGTGCACCGAGTAGCATTATAAATAAAATAGCGACGTTTTTAGCGTGATCTGGATCTGAATGTGAGCGGTGGACTGCTTATGTTTAACAAGGCTTCTTTGCAAATATCCCATCTGAGTCCAGACATTGTCACAGCAGGTTGAGAAAAGAAGGCAGGAAAAGCAGAAAAGACGATTTCTTACCAGCTGTTTGAAAAGAGCGAGTCTCTAGCTCAATCTAGTCTGGAGCAAACTTTGGTCTTCCTTTAAATATGTCCTGGTTCGACCAAAAGTCCAGTTTAGGAAACTGCTTGAGCTTTAATGGGAAATCTTCCTTAAAAAGTTGGCCCAGATAAGGAGAAGAAAGTGAAGTTGAACTTGACTTTCTTGAATATTTCAAGAAAGCGGCAGTTGCCAGGGCACAACATCCACCGATTAACAGTCCTTTTTTCCAATTCAAAATTCTGTCTTTGCTATTATTAGGATCTGTTTCTCCATTTTTAATTTTAGAATCACTTTGCTGAACATTTTTGGTTTGCATTTCTTGATTCTGAGCTTCATAATGCTTTGACCTTTCATCTAAATCAGAAATTCTTTTCAAATGCTGCTCCTCTCTACTCTGCAGAGAGCGAATCAAATTTTCCTGCTCTTGAATTTGAGATTTGAGCTCTTGAATTTTAGCCTCGTCTCTCTTGGAGATTTGTTCAAAATATGAAATCATTTCCAAATGCGTCTTCTCTATCACTTTCATATTTTGAATTAAGTTTTCTTTTTGAAGTAGCTCTTCTTGAATCTGAGCCTCTCTTTCTGAACGGTCTTTTAAATCTGAAATTAGCTGTTGGATCTCAATATTTAGCTGCTCTTCCTTTTGTTTGGCCATCTCAAATTCATCCTTGCTTAGTGGGAATTAAGTTCATTGAGCATCTGCAGTATTAGATATTTTGATGTATTGGATTTCTAATTACTTAATTTCATCCAAATATGATATTCTTTCTTGCAGAATTTGATCTTGCAAGTGAACCTTCTCTTGTTCTGTACTAGCAGTGGTTCTCAAATATTCCTGCTCTCTCCTCTGCAGATCTGTGACCAAGTCTTTAAGTTGTTGGATTTCTGTTTCTGAAGTTTGGAGCCACTCTTGTGAGTTTTCTTTGGTAACAATGTGGCAGGCTTGTTTAGACTTTGTGTATTGGAGATAGCAACGTTTTCAGTTCTTCAACCTCGTCGTTATGACTCTGATTTCCCACTTGCATCTGACGTTCAGGCTCAGTCAGATCAATGTTCGCATTAGTGTTCGCAGTTATACTGAGATTCATCTAAGACCTTGTGCTCGCTCTGGATTCTACTTTTAAATCATGTCTAAATGGAAAAGACCAGACTCATACTCTCCTTTTCTTTGTGACATCAAAGCTTTACTATGTCACAAAGAATTGTTTCCTTAATGACATCACGTGTTCATTGATGACATCAAAGATCAAAGTCAGCTTTATTGTCAATTCTGCCATATGTGTTCAACATACAGTGAATCGAAATTTTCTCTCTGGCCCAAGTAGTGTAAAAAATACAATATAAAGACAATACAAAAACTAAGGCAAAATCTAAAATCTAAACCAGTGCAAAGACTAAATAAATACCTATTTACAAATGTCCAAAATGTGCAGTGTGCATCAAAATGTGCAGTGGAAGATACAGCACTGAAAATGTACACTAAAAATGTGCAATAGGATGTGCATTGAAAATAAGGTAGCAGCAGTTTTTAAAGTGTCTAGAGTGATCTGTCTTTTTATGGGGGGGAGTGGGAGATGGGTAAAGTGAGAGTTCAGCTTCCTGACAGTCTGGTGGATGAAGCTGTTTGACAGTCTGGTGGATGAAGCTGTTTGACAGTCTGGTGGATGAAGCTGTTTGACAGTCTGGTGGATGAAGCTGTTTGACAGTCTGGTGGATGAAGCTGTTTGACAGTCTGGTGGAGTGGGCCCGGAGACTCCGGTACCTTCTCCCCGAGGGCAGGAGGCTGAAGAGGCTGCGTGAGGGGTGGCTCGGGTCACCCACAATGCCGGACGCTCTGCGGGTGAGGCGGGTGTTAAAAATGTCCAGGAGGGAGGGGAGAGAGACACCAGCGATCCTCCCAGCTGCATTCACTATGTGCTGCAGGACTTTCCTGTTCTGTTCAGTGCAGCTCCCGTACCACACAGTGATGCAGCTGGTCAGGACGCTCTCAGTGGTGCCTCGGTAGAAGGTGGTCTCCTCAGTTTGCGGAGGAAATAGAGGCGCTTCTTGAGCCCTCTTTGCCCGTGATGCAGAGTTTGCTGTCCAGGAGAGGTCCTCACTGATGTGCACCCCCAGGAATTTGGTGCTTCTCACCCTCTGTACAGCAGCACCGTTGATGGACAGTGGGGGGTGCCGGATGGGGCCTGTCCGGAAGTCAATAACAATCTCCTTGGGCTTTTCAACATTCAGAAGGAGATTGTTATTGCTGCACCACTTGGTCAGAAGGCTCACCTCCCTCCTGTAGTTTGTCTCATCGTTATTAGAGATGAGACCCACCACAGTTGTATCGTCCGCAAACTTCACTATGTGATTGGTGCTGAAGGTTGGTGTGCAGTCATGGGTCAGCAGAGCACATAAGCCGCATCGTTTTATAAGCCGCAGGGTTCAAAGTGTGAGAAAAAAATAATGGCTTATAGTCCAGAAATTACGGCAATTCTCGAGCTGCTGCTTAATTATCATTGGAAAGAATGTGAAAAAAGTTTGTATCGTGTTTGTGTCCATGGCGTAACGACAAACCGAGATGACAAAACGCCGGTAGCAGCTGAAGTGTGTGTTTTCTTCCAGTCGATGTAAATATGTTTGTGCGCCCCCTGTCCAATCAGAACCCTTCCCGACCCCCAGATATTGAGCGGAATTAAATGAATAATTAAATAAAGGTGATTTAATGTGTTTTCCATGTAAATGTCAATTCAGAATTATTATTTCCATGTAAACTCGAATGAGAATATTTAAATTCCGAACTATTTAATTCTGAACAATTAATTCGGAATTAAAAAACATCATGTAAGCGTGGCCAGTATGACTAATAGAAAATTTGGAACAAAAATCTTTATTAACCTTAAGTTAGGGTCGCCACCGATCCGTTTTAGGTTTTAAATGTATAAAAGAAGCACATAGATTTAGTTTATTGCATCAAGGTTTTTTGACTTTGTCAGGAATCTCTATTTCAACAAAATAATGAACTTAATTTTTTTCATAAATTATAAAATGCTCAGTGCAATTATACAATTATTACAACCAAAACTCAACTCATAAATGCACTGTAAGCTAAAATAGTGATAGCCAGCTCCTCTCCCAATCATTGGAGCTTTAGGGGAGTCTAATTTTGTCTTGTTTTCCTGTGGACCTGCACAAAAATAAAACAGACAGGCAACTCCAGACAAGTCCAGGTAGTCAGTATATACTGTTGGTGACTTGCAGAGTGCACATCTCCAAATTGTATGATGCAAAAATGAGAAGAAGATTTAGAGTAAGGCAAGGTTCTTGATCATGTTTTTAATGAAAATGAGGGATATGACACAAAGCAGCACAGTGATATGCATGAGCAGGTTTCTGAGGAGGAAGACAATGTGGAGTATCAGAAGACACAAACACGTCTGATGAGTCAGATGAGGAAGTCACAGGTGGTGAAGCCCCTCCGGCTGAAAGATTTAAGTGCAAAGATGGTAAGATCTGTTGGAGCTCAGAATCTCGTGATGTATGTAGCAGGGCAGCTGCTGAAAATGTCATCAAAAAGACTCCTGAAATCACAACATTTGCTGTGACGAGAGTCAGTGACATCAACACATGTTTTGAGCTGTTCATGTCATTGTCACTAAAAAGAGCCATAATTGGCATGACAAACCATGAGGGGAAAGAAGTCCATGGCGACAGGTGGAACGACATTGTTGAAGAATGCCTGGATGCTTATATTCGTCTTCTTCTGGCTGGAGTGAAGAGATGCTGCAATGAGGCCACTGATGCCTGTCTCTGGAATGCACAGACAGGCAGAAATATTTTCCAACAACAATGTCACTTCAATGACATATGGAAAAGAGCATTAAGTGGTCTACATAACTGTTCTGTTAATGCCAGATTGCAGCTGATACAATTTAAAGTTGTATATGCATAGTTGTACAGGCTACTCTATTCAAAAGTAAAGTTAAATACATTTTTTCCTCAAACATCACCTCTGTGATAGATGCAAGACAATTAATAGTACGCTCGCACATCAATTCTGGTTATGCCCAAAGCTCCAAGCTTTCAGTATTATATATTTCAATATTATTCCCATGCACTAAAGGTAACTATAGACCATGATCCTGAAACCGCTCTTTTTGGCTTCTCTAGCACTTTGGAAAACATGCGTCATGATGTCAATACAATAGTGACTTACGGCATTGGTGATAGCTAAGAAATGCATTTTGAAATTGTGGAAATCTGATTATCCACCTAAATTTGAAGCCTGGCTCAGGGAATTAATGGGAGTGCTACATATTGAGAGATTGAGGTATGAGGTGTCGGGCAGTCCTCAAAAATTTCAGAAGGTCTGGAAACCCATTTTAGAGCATTTGAATTTGTAGTGGACCCCTGAAAAAGAATTTAACAATGTTGTCAAATGATATAACTGTACTTTTTTGTATACATAAACCCCATTGTGTGTTAGTGTGTCACTTCAGACTTTTCAAATAATATCGAGTCCTCAGATTTGACAACAGAGACACCAGAGCAATCTCTGAAAAGCTTTCCCCCATCAGAGATGTCTGGGAGAAATGGGTGCAGCTCCTTCCACTGATCTTCAACCCTTATTACCCTATATTAAGGTTCTATTGTTAAAAAATATATACTTTTTACCTCCCTCTCAATACATTTATACATACTGTATAAATATATACGGGTGGAAACTGACCCCTAATGCCATAAATGTTACTACAGTTAAGAACAGCAAAATGAAACAATAAATAAAACAAATTTATTTTAGAGATGTGTACTGAGGGGTATTAGTACCCCTCAGTAACAGTCAGGTAACACACACAAAAAAACTTTTATTTAGTTGTATTATTCTCTTGAGGTTCATTTTACCATTTACTTTGCATTGAAATAGAGGGGCATACTGATGAAAAAAAGAGCTGAGGTTCCCACCAGAGACATTAAAACCAACATTTTCATGGAAAAGGAAGGCTAACATGGTAACCAAGAGATGAGAAACACATTTAATCATAGATAATTGCTTTTAGTGTATTGTACAGCTGATTTAGGACACGGGTCAAAACTGAGATGGTAATAGAAGCTAACACAAGAGGAAGGTTAACCAGGGCTTATACTGAACTATTTAGTACAGTTCTGGTAACTATTTAGGATAATTTTACATCAGTCAAGTGACATTTTGTGGAAAAAAAGTTGAAAAGAAAAGTACAAAAATACAGGAAGCAGCAGTGTCAACACCAAAATTCCCATACAGAGACAACCTTTCCACATTTTTATGGTAGCTTAAACATCGATTTGCTCTAGGCTATATTTGTCATATATGCTGCTCATGTCTCACCAAGAAGTAAAATTATAAAGTGAAAAGAAAAGAAAACAACAATGGCATGATTTTTAGTCAAATCTTTAATATGATTACGTATTAGTAAAGTCAAACCTGTCGGACATGCTTCAAGGTTATAGCCTCAGCCTACAGAAAATGAATGAAGTCAATGCAATGTCTTCAAGAAGCAGGGAAACCTAATGTGTGTGTGTGAATGGGCCCACTTTGCATTTTGGTTAATCCACGAGTGGCCGTGCATATGTAATGACTTTAAGAGTTCAAACAGCATCAGTATGCACAAGTCTCTTCTCTCTGACATCGGCACCAGAACAGAACTGGTCCAAAACACATGTTTACTGGCCCCTGCCTCACTGTGGATCAGAGAGGGGCCCTTACAAAGGGACAGAGAGAGAGAGAGAGGGAGCGTGAGTGAGTGAGAGTGAGCGAGCGAGTGAGAGAGTGTAAGCGAGCGAGCGAGTGAGCGAACAAACAAATCCACTTTGCGAACCTGATGACGCTGTAGAAGCGAAACGCGTTGTTCGCTCTAAGCCCAATAAAGGAATAAGAGTAAAGTCAAGCAAGTGTGCGGTAAATTTCTTCTTTTCTGGAACCACTTTGCGATTGAGTTTGTCGGTTTTTCTGTGGCCACTTTGCTCAATCGTTTCCCAAATTCTGTGAGCGTGGTTTGGTGGTTTGTTGATTTGGTGGTTTGGTGGTTTGTTGGTTTGTTGGTTTGTTGGTTTGGTGGTTTGTTGTTTTGGTGGTTTGTTGTTTTGGTGGTTTGGTGGTTTGGTGGTTTGTTGGTTTGGTGGTTTGGTGGTTTGTTGATTTATTGGTTTGGTGGTTTGTTGGTTTGTTGGTTTGGTGGTTTGTTGGTTTGTTGGTTTGTTGATTTGTTGTTTTGGTGGTTTGTTGGTTTGTTGATTTGTTGGTTTGGTGGTTTGTTGTTTTGGTGGTTTGTTGTTTTGGTGGTTTGGTGGTTTGTTGGTTTGTTGGTTTGGTGGTTTGTTGATTTGTTGGTTTGGTGGTTTGTTGGTTTGTTGGTTTGGTGGTTTGTTGATTTGTTGATTTGTTGGTTTGTTGGTTTGTTGGTTTGGTGGTTTGTTGGTTTGGTGGTTTGGTGGTTTGTTGGTTTGGTGGTTTGTTGGTTTGTTGGTTTGGTGGTTTGTTGATTTGTTGGTTTGGTGGTTTGTTGGTTTGTTGGTTTGTTGGTTTGTTGGTTTGGTGGATTGGTGGTTTGTTGATTTGTTGGTTTGTTGGTTTGTTGGTTTGTTGGTTTGTTGGTTTGGTGGTTTGTTGATTTGTTGGTTTGGTGGTTTGTTGATTTGTTGGTTTGTTGATTTGTTGGTTTGGTGGTTTGTTGGTTTGTTGGTTTGGAGGTTTGTTGGTTTGTTGGTGTTGTTACCATTAATTTAAATAATGGTAGTTTTTAAGTGATGAGGTGTGTCTGTCAGGATTAAATGATTTTTATTTTTACCAATGTTGCCTTGTTATAACTATAGTTTTCTTTTAAATTGACTTGGTTTAAGATGCATAGCATTGGATTAGCGAGAATATTCACTTCTATAACTTTACTATTTTTTGTTATAATTTTCTCCCAATGCATGAGAAGAACATATGAATTATACTACCACTCTCTATATTGCATCTCCAACAGCGATTTGAGTTGATAAGCCCTGCTCTATGCATCTTAACTGACGTTCAATAGAGTCTATTGAGAATTAATTAAACTGGATCAATTTAGAACTGGCGTCTCGCATAGAAGTCAACATATTTTTATCAATGTGGCCCATTCCTTTTTCTGAAAGTTTATCTTAAGATCTTTCTCCCATGCCTTCTTAGACTTAGACTAAGACCTAGACTTAGACAAACTTTATTGATCCACAAGGGAAATTGTTTTGGGTACAGTAGCTCACTCATCAAATATAATATATAACAGAGGGTAAAAAAAAAATAGATGGAAATAGCAACCAAAGAGCAATAGAGCAGTGTCAGATGAGACATGAGACATAATTATACAAATAAAAATAGTGATAATAAGTGTGTACAAATCAGATTTAAATAGAAAAGTAGTAATAAAATAAAATAAATACAATATCAAATAAGATCCCAGCTTTCTTTAAAGATCCCATGACATGGTACTTCTTGATGCTTTTATATGGCTCCTTAATGGTTCCCTAATACTGTAAATGAATCCTTCTTCAAAATCAACACAACAGAGATAAGATGAGAAAGAGTCATAAATATCTCTCTCAAACTCTTTATTCTGGGCGTTGTTGCTTGAATGCAAATGAGGAGAAAACAGCTGGCCAATAGTAGAGGGTGGGGGCGTGGCCAAACGCTCCGCTCAGAGCTCAGAGCCCACAGCTGATCCATTTCCTTGTTTTTGCACGGGGGGAGAGATTTGAAGCGTTCCATTGAAAAATAAACACATTTCCACATAAAATAAAATTAAACCACTGCTGTTCAAAGGTCCAGAGGCTCAGATAAAGGACTTCCGAGCCTAGAAACACTCGGACGTGCCTCCAGGCAAATAAAAAAACGCATTTTGCATTGCCTAGCGCATTCGCAGTCCAAACTCTCTGGGCGTGATTTACAGAGACGCTGAGTACAGACAGACGGGGGTGGAACTGCATTTGCATTTCTTTTTTCGATCTGACGTCAATAAGGTGCCTTGTTCAAACTCGCCCGTTTGAGCTCCGATTTTTTGTAAAGCAGAAAAGGATCGCAAATGCTCAGTTTAGACATTTCACAACTTTTAACCATGGGGGGGGGGGGTCTAAACAGGGTAGGGGAGCTCACATTAACGTTCAAAAACCTCAAAGTGAAAATTTCATGCCGTGGGACCTTTAACCCATCATTAACAATATTTTCCCCCTCCATTAAAATGTATAAAACCTTTTGATTTCACCTCACTTCTCATTTTATTTTGCTAAAGTTGGATGTTTATATAAGAGCCAGTGCGCAGCAGCAGCCACCCCCTTTTCTGTAAAGACAACATCCTGAAGAGTCCTTATCCAGGCGCTCGGGACATCAGCAAGGCCAGTCCTGTTTGAACTGCTCTGTTTGTCTGACTGATACACAGCTGGACCTCTCATTCTCCACTATCATCTTTTACCAAATCAGGAAGAAGCGTAGAGATAGTCATAAGAATAATAACGTGCTGGAGTCATGTAGCGCCTTTCGAGACTGTACTTAAGTTTACATTTTCGTGATCTGTTTTAAGTGGATATTTTTTTACTATGTTTGAGAGCAGGTATCTGTATTTCTACTCCACTACATTTTTGAACGGGACTGAAAAGCAAAAGTGTCGTTCGTTATTGTGTGAGACCTGCTGCTGCTGAAAGACTGAGGGGTTTCTTTTTAACAAATTTGCAGTTTAAACAAGCAAAAATATACAAATTGAACAAAAACAACAACAAAAAACAGTTCAGCATAAATCTTTATTTTAAAAAATCACTACATTTGAAGCTTTCTTAGACCTCAAAATCTGTGCAAGTACTTTTAGGTACTTTAATACTTTTACACAAGTAGATTTTGTCATGTGATACTTTTACTTTACTTTTTGCTCCTGTATCTGTATTTGTTTTTTGTCTGAAATGTTTCGCAGTATGGCATTCACCCTTTCTATCATCATTTTTTCTCTGTTTTTGAGCAATAAAACCACCTGCAATTGAATAAATGTCTGTAAATGACTGTATGTGGGGTAAAAATGTGGAATGCTCTGGATTTACAACAAAAGCTCTGCGAAAATATTCACAAATTTAAGTTCTTGTTAAAGTTAAAGACACGGTCTGGTCTGAATACAGAGAGAGACGAGTTTGAATGAATCGTCAAATAGCACTTTTCTGTCTCAGTTTTGTGCTTTGGTATCTGCTGTTGTCTTACCATGTCAATAATACTGCACTAAACTACTTTTCGTTATGCATAATATGTTTACTGCTGCTGCTCTATATGAATATATCATGTTTGTCACTACCTCACTGTAAATGCTACTTTTACCTGTGCAATAACCTGTGCGATAACCCACGTGCAATACTTACATAATACTATATTATGTGCAATACGAAATTTATTTGAGCAGTATTACCACCTGTGAAATACTCTACTTACATTTTATTTAATCCTACCTGTACTTTTGTATTTTATTATGTTTTATTACATATTTTTTATTATATTGTTTACTTTTTCCCTTGTATTTTTATTGCATGTTATTACTACTTCTTGATTTGTGAAGAATCCCTCAGTCGTCCAGGTAGAATCCATGGTAAAATAAATTATATTTGTCAACTGGACAAAGTTTATTTGGTCGAAGACGTTTCGCAGCTCATCCAAACTGCTTCATCAGTTCTGGTTAGAGTGCTGATGGACACCCATTCAGTACCATAATGGGTGTGTTCACACCTCTGGACCTGACCTGGCTGCCCTATTGTTTTGTTTGTTTGTTTTGATTTAGAAATATAGATGGGAGACAAATAGTGTCTGACCCCTCCATTCCTGCTCAAGGAAGGATTCTCTTTTTTTGACAAAAATAGCCTCTTTAACTCCCCTTTCAAACCAGTTCTTTTCCCTGGCTAAGATCTGTGCCTCACTGTCCTGAAAGGAGTGGCCCGTGGCTTTTAGGTGGATATGTACAGCAGATGAAGGTCCACTCTGGCACGCCCGTCGATGTACACTATTTGTCTCCCATCTACAATTCCATTCTCAAACCTACATCAAAACAAACAAAGAAAACAATAGGGCTAGCCAGGTCAGGTCCAGAGGTGTGAAAACACCCATTACCAATCAATCAATCAATCAATCAATCTTTATTTATATAGCCCTTTACAACACCAATGGTGACCAAAGTGCTTTCCAATTAAAAACTGAAAATACAACAATACAAAAGACAGAACATTATATAGAATAAAACAATGTAAAACAATAAATAGTAAAACACACAGTGCAGAAAAGAAAATTACGTGCCACAAACTACTAAGTATTAAGTATTAATACTACTAAGTATTTTAAATAAATGTGTTTTGAGCCTAGATTTAAAAAGGTTAAAATCAGTGATGTTACGAAGCTCAAAGGGCAGATTGTTCCACAGTCTGGGACCAACCACAGAGAAAGCTCGATCACCCCAGTGTTTGAGCCTGGCTCGGGGGACTTCCAAAAGAAGTTGGTTATTTGACCTTAAAGTGCGATTTGATTTTCGGACAAATAAAAGTTCGGTCAAATAACAAGGTGCTAAACCATTAAGAGCTTTAAAAAGAAAAAGTATTATGGTACTGAATGGGTATGCTAAACAAGAGCCCAGACAGAAACTGTAAAACAAAGAGGTGATAGTTTCAGAGTAATTTCATTGTAGTTAGCTCCTCCCTGGAGCTAGATATAATCAGTGTCCATCAGCACTCTAACCAGAACTGACAAAGTAGTTTGGATGAGCGGCGAAACGTTTTCGACCAAATCAACTCTGTCCAGTTGACAAATTGATTTTTTTTTACCGTACGTCTTGGTTTTCTTAGCAAGTCAACAGTTCTTCTGATCCTGAGCATTTCATTGAATTGTTGACCTTGTGTTGATCCTGCATATGACAAATAAACAATCTTGACATCTTGAATGAAATTTTGGTATTATGTACGTGTGTTATTGTAGTTGTGCTTCCATTGTTGGGATTTTTTGTGCTTACCATCGTTGGTATGTTTACTTGTTGCAGACTTTAAATGTTCCTGATAGAAACACCTTATGTGTAATTTTTTGTCCCTGATCAAAAGTTGTTTGTTTTTTTTTTGTACAAGAATGGAATTTGCCTTTGTTTTGTTTTTGTGTTTTTTTTCAACTGAACTGACAAAGGAAGCTAAATCAATCATTTAAGTTTTGGAAGACAGGGGTGGGATTAAATAAGTTTTCTTCTTCCCACTCCTTTTCAAGCAAAAAACAAATGTATTTGACTGTATATTGGTAACATGCATTTATTTCCTTGTGTTGACCTGCTCGAAATGAATAAATAAATGAAATGAAATGTGGGGTAGATCTGTTTAATGTCATATTATGGAACGTTCTAAGCAGAGCAATGACATATCGTAGAAACAATAAGGTGACAGACCCCCAACCAAAAAGTTACACAAAAAGTTAAAACACACAGTCCAACTTTGTGTAATTAGGCTAAAGCAAACAATGGCTGTATGCATGAGACAGAGGTTGTTATAGTAGCCCCAGCCAGGCCCTTCCCCAGTCTCCTCGAGGTGCTTTGAAATGAGAGCAAGACCCGACGGAGGGAGGGAGGGTGTACATAAACAAGGGATGAAGAGGAAGAGCCTGAAGAGAGGACAAACAGCATGGGATGTCCAGAACTGAAGAGGTCTCCTGCTTCCCCTGTGAGAGAAAAACAGCAGAGATAAGGCAGAGCGCGCTTCCTGTGGGACGCTTGGACATTCATTAAAGAGGAAAGCTAGAGCACCCATGGGAGCTGGGGCATGTTATGTGTTATGTAAAAACAATAAATAAATATAGAGAGGTTTTGGCATGGAAAAGTGCATTGTGTAACTTTTCTTCTGGTGGAGGGTCTGTCAAATGCTTTTCTTTTCTTCGTGGAGATGTTGTTGCTTCGTCCAGAATGTTTCACAATACGGTATTAAGCCTTTCTATCTTCATGGAAATCAAGCCAGACCAAGTTCCAGGTCAAATGTCTGTTTTTCTAGGTATTTTTGAGCTCTGAAACCACCTGTATTTTAATAAATGTAAAGCAGAGCTGTTTAATGTCATACTGTGGACCTCTATTTCCAATATTCAATTCAAAGTTTATTACAAAAAAACAGTCTCAGTGCCTATTTCTGTTGTTGTTGTTGTTGTTGTTGTTGTTGTTGTACCTCTAGATATAATATTTAGGGTTATTCAGTCTGCTTAAAGAAGGGCTCCCAAATCTCATTGAATAGTTGTAGTTTTCCGTTAATCCTATGTATTTTTCTAGGTATTTTTGAATGAATGGTAGATCTTTTTAATGCCATACTGTGGAACATTCCAGGCAGAACAACAACATATCTGTAGAAATAAGCAGATGGCAGACTAAAAAAATGACAAAGTAAATGTAAACATGACTACTATCTTTGTATATATATAGTAAAAGTTGTAGTAAAAGTATGGGGGCTTTAAAACTACTTCAGTAATTACAATTTAATTAAAAAGTTAAAAGATGCATTGTGTAACTTTTCTGGTGGAGGGTCTATGAAATGCTTTGTCTGGGATGTTATTGTTATTCAAACGAAACCAGACCAAATTACATGTCTGTGGAGAGGAAATCTGGCTCAGAATGTCTGTTTTTCTAGGTATTTTTGAGTTATAAGGGTCATTCCAGAATTGGAAGACATTTGGACTTTAAAATTCTTGAAAAATGAACCTTCACTTTACTGACTTTCTGCTGCATATTCATCAATAATAGGTAATAAACTATCAAATGCTTGATTAGCTCAGATTACGGATCAATGGTATAATTTTTATTACATGATTTTTTAGTTTTATTTATTTACTCTAATCACAGTAACAGGGTTGCAGGTAACAGGGTTGCAAATCCGCACTAATGTTAGCTTTATCTCAGGAGTAGAAGCTGTTTAGCTGTTACTGCTAATCAAGATAAGATAAGATAAGATAAGATAAGATAATACTTTATTTGTCCCACAATGGGGAAAGAGGAAAAACTTATTTATGCAAATAAGTAAAGGGAAAAAAATATATCTTATTCTGATCATTTGCATAACAGGGTTGCATGAGGTAGAGTGAGACATTCAATCAAGACTAATTATGTCATAAAAATAAAAGAGAAGATAAACCTTTGCTCTACCCATTCTTTTGGAAAACTGTTTGATGATGTCAAGTCCAGGGGATCATGTGGTTCTGCTTTCTTCTTCTTCTTCTTCTTCTTCTTCTACCAGGCTAAAAATGTGCTGGTAACAGGGTTGTGTGCATGTTGTGGGACACATGTTCCATGAATAATAATAATTATTTGAAATATTATGTCCATTAAAACAAATGTTCCCACAGTTACAAGAGATGGCAATGAAAGAAATAATACAAAATTTAATTTAATTTAAATTTAATTTTAACTGTTTTATTTGAGATTCAATTTGGCCATTAGAGGGGTGGGACGAGAGGAAAATGGCATTTTGGGGGTACTCCAGACTTATTTGGTATTTTAAAAACTATTTTCAGGCATTCTTTTCTCTTAGTTTTTTTTATTTGGTCTCAGGACAAGTAAATTCAGTCAGAAACTGTATGTTTTAGTATTTTGTATGTTGATTATTTAATATTTGATGGGTGGGACGTAAAATGTCCTCCAATTCTGGAATGATCTGCAAATGAATGGTAGATCTTTTAAACGGCATACTGTGAAACAATCCAGGCAGAGCACCAACATATCCATAGAAATAACTAAGAAACGGACTAAAAAATGTAAACGTGACTACTATCTTTGTCTGCGTTTACCTCCTCTCCACAGCAGGCCCAGTATTGTGTGTTTGGGACAGTGGACAGCAGGCAGCGGTGGAGGAGGCAGGAGGAGGAGGAGATGTTTTCTTTCCTGTGTTGATAAAAGCGCTCAGGAAGGAAGCCCCCCGTCGAGGACCTGTAAACTCCTCTCTCCTCCCCAGACCTATTACTGCCCCATTGTTCTGCAGCGGGCCCTGTTAGCATGCTATGCGCCCCTCCATTGTCCCGGGGACGATGAGGTGATGAGTCCGACCACACAGGGGGAGGGGAAGGAGGGGGGGCAGTAATGACCGTGAGACGTGGCGGTAACTGTCCTGAACAGGCTCGAGCAGGACGGGGCTGGACGAGGCAGATGGCCACTGTCAGCTCTTTCTCTTTACACACATGTATCACTGCTCTGTTAAGACTATCGCATCCTTTTGGTCCGCACCAGACGGCCACTGCCAAGATCAGAGCGAAGAACTCGTTTTGCTACTTATTTTGAATTTATTATTACCATTTCTATTTTTGCTCTTTGTTAGTATATTATTTTGTGACGCGTGAGCTGCTGTGTCCAAGTAATTTCTCTTGTGGAGCAATAAAATTAATCCTAATGGTAATACAAGTCTTATTTATGTGGTACTTTTCAGTCTTAAAGGTGTAGTGTGTAACTTTTCTGGAGTTCTTGCCTTGTCTTGAGACCGTATTGTTTTGTTTGGAGTGTTTGCAGCATCAAAGAGCCCATATTTAGCTATTTTCTGATCTACAGCTCTGGAAAAAAATAAGAGACCACTGCAAAAATGATCAGTCTTTCTGATTTTACTACTTATAGGTATGTGTTTGGGCAAAAGGAACATTTTTGTTTGAGTCTATAAACTACTGACAACATTTCCCCCAAATTCCAAATAAAAATATTATCGTTTAGAGCATTTATTTGTAGAAAATGACAAATGGTTAAAAAAAAAAAAAAAAAAAGATACATGTTTTCAGACCTCAAACAATGCAAAGAAACATGATCAAATTCATTTTAAAAGAACATAATACTAATGTTTACACTTAAGAAGAGTTCAGAAGTCAATATTTGGCGCAATAACTCTTATTTTTAATCACAGCTTTCATGTGTCTTGGCATGCTCTCCACAAGTCTTTCACATTGTTCTTGGGTGACTTTATTCCACTTCTGGTGCAAGAACTGAAGTAGCTCAGCTTTGTGTTTGTGTTGGAATTCAACAGACGCTGGAATGGAATGGCTGTAATACATGTAGAGATGCTGATTTCAAAAAAAAAAAAAATGCAGTGGTCTCTTATTTTTTTCCAGAGCTGTATATTATAATGCAGTTTCTTCATCACAAACACACCTGGAGTTGTGTTTTGTTTTATTCACATGTTTAACACACAAATCCTGCATATTTCGGCATTTTCTCAAACAGAAAACACAGTTCTACCTTGTGATGTTATGCGGTAATACAGGAAGTGCTCCACTGTGCTTTTAAACTCAGACAATGTGGAACAGTTTAGAAAATGTAGACCAGGGTTGTCAAACTCATTTTGATCCAGGGGCTGTATCCAACCTACTTTGATCCCAAAGGGGCCGGATCAGAAAACTCATGGTATATATACCCCCAAAATAATAATAAGTCCAAATATTTGTGCAGAGAAACACAAATCTATTACAGAAGTCTTTTTTATTTGATGAACTCTTTCTTTTAAAATATAATATTATGAACAAACAACTTTAAGAAAAATGCAGTTTCAACACAAACATACAGGTTTCCCATTCACCTCCGTGAACAAATAGGAATTAGTCAATTTTTCTTGGAAAATCCTGCACTCTGCATCCACTTTTCTAATTTTTGACATTTTGCTGATGAGGGTGTCACGGTCAACAGTCAAAACGATGGTCCTTTAAGAGCGTTTGGAAAGAGGCGAGTCTTCATTTGTGCTGCTCTGGTGGGAGGGGCCACGTACAGAGGCACCGGAGACGCTGCTATGCTAAACTGTGCAGAAAATTACCAATATTTTAATAGAAAATTAAAATATAATTTAAATATGTTAATAGAAAGTCAGCTGAGGGCCAGATTAAAGGTCTTGGAGGGCCGGATCTGGCCCCTGGGCCACATGTTTGACACCCCTGATATAGACAGACCAATAAAAAGGGTGAATGAAACAAATACAACTTCAGGCATGCTTTTGATGAGCTAACAACTGTCTAACATGGCTGACAAAGCTCACAAGAGTCAATTTTGTGTAATATGGGACCTTTAAACTTTTATCATAGTGAAAAATTAGGATAACTATCTTTTAAAACAGGCCAGGATATGAACTGAATAACGGGAAGTGTTGTGATTCCTGTAGGAAGGCATAATGAAGAGAGCACAAGTAGATTTAGGTGTAATATTTTAGTCCTAGAGGCTGAAGAGGCTGATGTTTTGCTGCTGTGTTAGAGATAAGGGAATATAATGTTGCATTTTGAATTAATTACAATAAACTATCCAAATTGTTCCACCTTAACTAAATTTTACAGGCAAAATCAAAGCCAGCAGTGACCAATCTCAGGACCCTTAACCCTCTACTGGAATAAAGAAGCACAGCGGTAAAAAACTCCCACTTAAAACACATTACAATTCCTCCTCTCACGTCCATGGAAACCAAAATATGGCTAAAGTGAAGCTAATTATCATCCATCACTCCAACACAAATCAAGATCACCTTTTTAACGCATATCTCTCGTCTTTGTTCAAATACAGACTGTTGGCTAAACCTCACTTATAATAACTTAATAAGCGAACAGTTAGGGAAATTCTGTTTTTACAGCTTGTTCTCGACAGCTAAGAGGACACTAAATTGTGGCTAATTCACATTTAAGCTTTCTAATTAATGTAATGGCGCTAAATAGTTTCCGTCCAGTTTCTAAGAGTTACATAAAGGACTTTGACTGCGTTGAAATCTTGAACTGAACTTTGGTACGCAAGAGAAATCAACAAAAAGAACATTTAAAGAGCCAATTTTATGCTATTTTCTGATCTATGTTATACTGTTTCCTCATCAAAAACATACCTGGAGTTGTTTTTTGTTTCATTCACACAAACTCTGCATATTTAGACTGAGTTCAACATTATAACATGGCTTAATCCAGTTCAATCAAGTCCATTTTGTGTAATATAGGACCTTTAAACATATCTATAATGAATTTATTTGATTTGATGTGTTCTACTGGTAAAAATACGTTGAGAAACATGCATTCTTAAGGTGCGTGGGATCTCCTTTTCACAGATCTGAACTGTAACTTGACCTACTGGCGTCGCCTGCTTGTTTCCATGGAGATAGATAGATTCAAAGTCATACAAACATTCCCGGCAAAGCAACAGTAAGTGGCAGATCCTTCCGAAGAAAATGACATAATGAAGTCACATAGTTCATTACTTAACATATTTAGACTGAGCTCTTCTCTCAAACAGAAAACACTGATCTTATGTGCTCCATTGTGTTTTTAAACTCAATAAACCTTCACCAGAATCCAACCATCCATCCATTTTCTTCTGCTTATCCAGAGCCAGGTCGTGGAGGCAACAGACTAAGGCTACGTTTATATGATGACGGTCTAAACAGAAGACGCAAAAGTGGTGTTGCATCTTCACTTTTTATTCCGCGTTTAGACGAGTGTTTTCGGGAGGAAATCTGTGTGCATACAGTGATGCAAAAGTGTGTGGAATTCGATTGGGTATGCATGCCAGGCGGCTAGGTGGTGCTGTGATACATTATCACTATGTCCGTGCACATACGTAGAATCTTCCTTCTTCTCATCTGCGCCGCGAAAAGCAAAACAAAACATGGCTACTGGTAGCAAAAAAAAATTCGTGTGGTCAGACGAAGAAGATCAACTATTGCTTCAGACCACGTTAGACTACAAAGCAACGAAGGCGCAACAAGGTGTGGACTGGGAGTCCTGCCAAACAAAGTGACTGATCTATGGACCGATGTGACGTAAACGCATACAGCTGTCAGCAGATTTGACCAGAGTTTTGCGGCAGTGTAGATGAAAACACCACGGCGGAGCGTATTCAAGTTTTCCACTTTGGTTTCAGTTTATTGCGTTTTTAAGCCCCCAAAACGCCGTCTAAACGAAAGGCACTTCCGATAAAATATTTTGTCGTTTTTACCTCATGTAAACAGGCCTTAAGCAGGGACTCCCAGACTTCCTTCAGCCCGGACACTTCCTCCAGCTCCTCTGGGGGGACCCCAAAGTGTTCCCAGGCCAGCCGAGAGACACAGTCCCTCCCTCTACCCTGGGGCCTCCTCCCGGGGAAGATCCAGAATCATTTGGAGGTAAAAGGTGTTAACTTGAAAACTATCACGACATGACATCACAAGGTGTTTTGTTCTTTGGAGATGTAGACAGACTAATAATGTAAGGTTACTCAAACATGTGTGAACGAAACAAAACACAACTCCAGGTATGTTTTTGAGGAGGTACCAGCATTCTAACATGGCTTAAGCGTCACATTTGTGTAATATAGGTCTTTTCAAGTAGTACATTTGTTTTTTCCATGCATAAAACAAAACTTGCACCAAGCTCCGAGTGTCTACAGACATCAGGCAGTTTGCATGCAACATCATGTTATTTACTTGTGTGGTTTAAATCAATAGTCCTGAACCCTGCTGTTTTAGGGCCCTATCCTCTCCACTGGTGAAGTTTACAGCCCACAGAGTTTGACAGTCTAAAATTTCCCTTTTTATTTTAGAGGGGACATTAAACACTCTTTACTGACTCTCATTGAAATGCAGCAATAAAAAACAAACAAGGAAGACCACTCACTCTTAAATGGAAAAGACGCATTGTTTAAAGAAGATATGATGTTACAGTAATGCTTTTTTGAAAGTTTATTGCACTATTTTCAGATCTATATTATAATACTAGAATTACTTGGATAATTTCAGCCCTGATATTGCCAATCTTTACTGAACTAAAGGTAAAAGGTAATTGTTAACTTGAAAATTACCACTACATGACATCACAAAACAGCATTTTGAGCTTTGGAGATGTAAGGATTAATAACAAAGGATTACTCAAAGATGTGTGAATGAACATGGCTTAAAGCTCACAAGAATCCATTTTGCGTAATATAGGACCTTTAAAAATAAATATTAAAACTTCTACCTGGGGGGAATATTGTTTGAAAAAGAGTGCAAAAAGCAATATTTAGTATGTTAAAATGACTGAAATCAAGAACATTTTACTTTATTTGAATCGTTTTGACTTGACAAGTAAAATGATCTACCAGTGGAATAAGTGTGTAGATTTTGTTTCATATTTTAAGTGTTTTTCTTATCTTATTTAAGTGTAACAAGATACAGTATACAGCTCTGCAGAAAAAAAATAAGAGACCACTGCATTTTTTTCTGAAATCAGCATCTCTACATGTATTACAGCCATTCCATTCCAGCGGCTGTTGAATTCCAACACAAACACAAAGCTGAGCTACTTCAGTTCTTGCACCAGGAGTGGAATAAAGTCACCCAAGAACAATGTGAAAGACTTGTGGAGAGCATGCCAAGACGCATGAAAGCTGTGATTAAAAATAAGGGTTATTGCACCAAATATTGGCATCAGCCATCCTGTATGGTGTGGTCTTCTGGAGCAGCAGCAGCATCACAGAGAGGGAGAGGAAGAAGCTGGACAAGGTCATCAAGAAGTCCAGCTCCGTCCTGGGCTGTCCTCTGGACTCAGTGCAGGAGATGGGGGACAGAAGGGTCCTGGCTAAGGCCATTTCTATGCTGGGCCAGGAGTCTCACCCCCTGCAGGACGCTCTGTCTGCTCTGGAGAGCAGCTTCAGTGACAGACTGATTCACCCTCGCTGTGTGAAGGAGAGGTTTCGCAGGTCTTTCCTCCTTGCTGCTGTCAGACTGTAAAATGAACACTGTTAAAATGTCATTCAACTTTATCTACACTACAATATTCAGCTATACTCGAGAGTCTATTTTTAGGTCTATTTTTTAAATTATTTTAAGCCGTTATTTATTATCTTGTTTTATTGCATGCTACATTTTCCTGCTGTTCTTGATCTGTGGGTTGCAACACTGGAATTTCCCCACTGTGGGACTCATAAAGGCATAAAGGCATATCTTATTGATTTCTGAACTCTTCTTAAGTGTAAACATTAGTATTATGTTGTTTTAAAATGAATTTGATCTTGTTTCTTTGCATTGTTTGAGGTCTGAAAACATATCTTTTTTGTAATTTTTTTTTTTTTTTTACCATTTGTAATTTTCTACAAATAAATTCTCTAAACGATAATATTTTTATTTGGAATTTGGGAGAAATGTTGTCAGTAGTTTTTAGACTGAAACAAAAATGTTCCTTTTGCCCAAACACATACCTATAAGTAATAAAATCATTTTCCAAAGCTGTATTTTCATATTTTAAGTTCCTAAAGTCTTCCCATTAGTAGATAATTTTACTTGTACAATAAAATTTACTCAAATCATGATAAAAATTTCATAATTCAAGTCATCTTAACTTGCTGAGGTTTTAGTTTTTGCACTGTAGTTTCTTGATATAAAGCATTTTGTGCGTAAAAAAAACCCTCTTTCCAGTCATTACCATTTTCCACTCTGCCTCCAGTATACTTGCCCCTACCTGCCCTGACCTTTGCCCCCTCCTCACCCCTTCTCCCTCCCCTGCAGCGGATCAGTCCCATCATAACCCGGGCCAGCTCTGGATCTGGGTTGTACCATAAATAAGTCCGGGGAGCAGCTTTATGCTTTATGCGATCCAGAGTCTCTTTATCCCTTCCATGTGTTGTGTACGCGCCCAGGCCCTGACCCCTGCCTCTGCCTTCACTTCTCCCAGGGCAGGAGAGGCGCTGCTGGGATGGCCCCGTGAGCTCTGGGCCCGGCTGGACTCGATCATGGGGTTGATTATGTCCTGACCTCCTCCTCCCCTGTGCCTCACCTCACCGCCATCTTCATTTCACAGGCTGTAAAACATTCACGCCAGGTGGGGTTGGACCAAAGCGCTTCGTACAGACCTGTAGACTCTGAATTATAGCGCTGAGATATGTACCGCAGGATTTATGGACTCGCTGAGCTCCAGTTTTGTATTTTATCTTCTTAAAGGTCCTATATTACGCAAAATGGACTCTGGTAAGCTTTAAGTCGTGCTATAATGCTGTTACTTCCTCAAAAAGTTGTGTTATGTTTCGTTCATGCATGTTTGAGTAATCCTGCGTTTGTCTGTAGTTTGTACATCTCCAAAGCCTAAAATGCTCTGTTCCACCTTGTGATGTCATGAAGATGTAGTTTTTACATTAACTGATACCTTTTTTCAGTAGATATTTGTAATTCCAGGACTGAAATTGTATGGAGTTGCATGTAACTTAACTGATAGAGGGTCCACCACCTGATTGTCTCCATTGTTTTGCTAAAAAAGTTCCATAGTATGGCATTAACTTTATCAACGTACATGATAACAAGCGCGTGGTACAACCAGACCAGAGTTACAGGCCGGATCTATGGAGAGGCAACCCTGCTAAAAGTAAAAATGTATAGTTTCAAGGCAATTAAAACAATGACTGCTAGATGGATGGATGGTTTAATGCCACATTCTGGAACATTCTTTAAAGGTCCCATGGCATGAAATTTTCACTTTCTGAGGTTTTTGAACGTTAATGTGAGCTCCCCTACCCTGTTTAGGCCCCCCTCCCCCCCATGGCTAAAAGTTGCGAAATGTGTAAACTGAGCAATTGCGATCTTTTTCCGCGTTTGAAAAAAAGACAGCCCAAACGGGCGATTCTGAACAAGGGAACTTTCTGACATCACACTCGGAGAAAAATGCAAATGAATTTCCACCCCCGTCTGGATGTCTACCCACCGTCTCTGGAAATCACGCCCAGAGAATTTGGACCGTAAACGAGCTACGCAATGCGATGTTTTTTTAATTTTTTTATTTGCCTGGAGACACCTGAGAGTGTTTCCAGGCTCGGATGTCCTTTATCCGAGCCTCCGAACCTCTGAAACAGCAGTGGTTTAATTTTATTTTCTGTGGAAATGTGTTTTTTTTTTTCATGGAACGCGTCTTGTATCTTCCGAAGCGCTTAAAACGCGGAAGTGGGGCCACCGCACATCGCACCACTAATCCAGGAAACAGCGGCGTATTTGGCCACAACCCACCCACTGCACTGGCCTGTCTCTGTCCTCCTCATTTGCATTCAAGCAACACGTCCAGAATAAAGCGTTTCAGAGACATATTTATGAATAGGACTGTCTTCATGAGGCTATCTCATGCACTGAGTCTTGATTTTGAAGGATTCATTTACAGTATTAGGGAACCATTAAGGCGCCATATAAAAGCATCAAGAAGTACCATGTCATGGGATCTTTAAGCAATAATATATCCATAGATACAAGTAGGTGGTGTTGTCTGTTTTTGATGAGGAAACAACATTATTACAGATCCAAAAACAGCGTAATATGGATTCTTTAATGTCGTACGAGAGAGTTGTTACATCGTTGAAGACTTATCTCAGTTTGGTGTCTGTAACGGCTGATGAGTTGGATGAAAGGATCGGAGAAATGTGACTTTATTATCGTTGTCTTTTATCTCCAGGTTGATTTCTCGGGTTGAATCATTAATCTAAAACCTAATCTAAAACAATTTCCGCAAGGCCAAACAGTATTTCGTAATCCACATTTTGATGCAACAACAAGTAAGATTCAAAACTGGGTCACGGAGACACAGATATGATTGAAGAGATGTTTAATCCTATTTACTGTTTAATGGGCCCATAATACACTATTTTCCATCCGTCCATCCATTTTCTTCCGCTTTCTCCGTATTTTGGGTCGCGGAGGCATTGGTCCCGACAGATCACAACGCACCAGCCCCCATGGATCCCCCCGCGGGTGATGGGTCCACGGGAGGAACTATTTTTTATTAGACAAATGTGTGAAATAATATTGTTTTTGTTTAATTCACAAATGTGTTAGAATCATTTGGATAATATCAGTCTTTTACTGAACTAAAGCTGTTAACTTTAAAACGACCACTTCATGACATCACAGGGTGGAAGAGAGCATTTTGAGCTTTGGAGATGTACAGATTAATAATAAAGGGCTACTCAAACGTGTGTGAATGAAACAAAACACAACTCCAGGTGTGTTTTTGAGGAGGTAACAACTTTCTAACATGGCTAAAAGCTCACAAGAGTCAATTTTGCGCAATATAGGACCTTCAGTAGCTTTTGTTACTCAATTGTAAAGAAGTGAGTTAAGATTATTGGTCTAGAAGTATTTTCAGCGATCTCTTTTGAAGGTACAATTCAAAATCTGGGTCCATGGAGATGTTAAGTATTTCTTTGCCTGGAATTTGACATAACTTCCTTACATCTTTTCAATTCTACATGCATTCACACCTCTCCAACCTCCAACTTGTTTCAATCTAGACAAATATACTTTTAATGCTGTACTGTGGAGCATTCAAGACAAATCCATAACGGTTCATGAAGACCAGCAAGTGACGGACCCTACAACTTTAATTTACAAATCTGTCGTCTTATCTGTGTTGCAACCACAATATTAAAACAAAACAAAAAGTAGAATCTTCTTTTGCTTTCAAGATTGTCTATTATAATGCAATAATTGACCAAATAATATTAAGTGGCTCCACAATTCAGGGGTGTCAAACTCATTTTGGTCCGGGGGCCGTATCCAACCTACTTTGATCCTAAAGGGGCCGGGTCAGAAATCTCATGGCAAATATACCCCAAAAATAGCAATAAGTCCAAATATTTGTGCAGAGAAACACAAATCTATTACAGAAGTCTTTTTTATTTGATGAACTCTTTCTTTTACAAAATATTATAATATTATTACAACCTGAAACTTTAAGAAAAATACAATTTCAACATAAGCATACAGGTTTCCCATTCACCCCCATGAACAAATAGGAATTCGTTTAAAAAAAATTGGAAAATCCTGCACTCTGCCTCCACTTTTTTTTTGTCTTAAGATATTTCTTGTTTCTTTCTTTCTTTCTTTCTTTCTTTTTTTAGTTTTTATTTCAAGATACAATATAGAGACATTAAAGGTGCATTATGTGTCAGAACATAAATAGAGTACATAATAAATTCGATAGATTTACAGAAAATTTACAGAAATACGGTAAATTAAATGCAATTACATCGGTCCTTGTGCCGTTCGTTCTTTAGCATTTCAATGAACAAATAAAAACAATTAAATGGATAGACAAGCTATCATTTCATTATTTAATTTTAGTGTCAAAACTAAATTTCCTCCATTTCCAATATTCAAATCAGTTTATTACAAAAAACAGTCTCAATGCCTATTTAAGTGTTGTTGTTGTTGTTGTTGTTTTAAACCCCGTGTGCCCCTATTATCCCTTTCCACCCCTCCCCGGGCCAGCCAGTACACTTTTCTCATTTTTGACATTTTGCTGATGAGGGTGTCACGGTCGACAGTCAAAACGATCGTCCATTAAGTGCGTTTGGAAAGAGGCAAGTCTTCAGTTGTGCTGCTCTGGCGGGAGGCGCTGGAGACGCTCAGCTGTGCAGAAAAGCGGCGCAGAAAATCACCAATATTTTTAGAGAAAATTGAAATATTTTAATAGAAAATCAGCCGAGGGCCAGATTAAAGGTCTTGGAGGGCTGGATCTGGCTCCGGCCCCTGCTCTAGATACTTCAGATCCTGCAGTGTCAGTAGTGGAATCATTTGCATAGGCTCTGTTTAAGTGCATTGTCAGTATCCAGTTGCAAACACATGGAACCTGTTTCACACATTAAGCTGTTAGCTTCTCTTGTGAGTGAAGTGACCAATCAGAGTGGTGCGTTCAAGTGTTCATCCTGTTTCCTAAGTGTCTGCATACCTACACACACACACACACACACACACCTCCCTCTGATCTCCAGCGAGGGGTCATAGCTCAAAGGTGGAAGGTCATCGTCACAGGGACAGGGCTCCCTTCAGTCCTGGCTCCTAATTAGGGTTTAATCAAGCTAATTGAGCTTTATTAACAAGATGGGGGGCCGGTTCCTGTTAGCCAAAGACAGAGCTGGGACGTTTATGGGCTGAGGGTGCTGCGGTGCTGGGGGAGGAGAACAGAGGGCTGGTTCTGTGAAATATTACAGGTTACATAACATGTCAGTGGAGGCTCATGTCCCGCACTTCATCATGTGATGTCACTCTTTACACCTCGGGGCACAGGAAGTCATTACAACGGCGACTGCTCCCATACTGTAAAACTTATATTATATCATTTATTACAATGGATGCAGTGTGAATTTGTAACTACTGTACTGTGTTTGTGGATATTTGACTTCACTGCAAAAAGCTTGTCCAAAATTTAAGATATAAACACTTAAATCTATCAGAAATTTACTTAAAAGTAGTGAAATGATCTGTCTATGCAGCAAGATCATTTTACTTGACAAGTTATCTTAAAATAAACTTCCTCTATACTAGAATTAAGCAGTCTCAGAACTAGAAAGTAGATAATACATCTGAAAACAAGATGAATAACCTGATGTAAGTTTTAAAATCATGGCCAGATCAGAGAAATTTGCAGTGTTGTCCTTGTTCTTGCTTCTGTTTCTCCAACTGTTTTATCCAATATATATTTTATAATCAAAGCATTATAGCTAGACTTGCACAGCGGTGGAACGTAACAAAGTAAAAGTATACATTTTAAGAATCTGTACTTTCTACTCCAGGGGTCTTCAACGTTTTTCAGGCCAGGGACCCCCAAACAGATGGCGAACTGGGCCAGGGACCCCCTACTATATATACGACATAGAATTGTGTTTTATATTAAATGGAGCTTAGTGTCATGTATAAACATTGCTACTCTGTTATGGTACATCCAATACAAGGAAATAATACACAGGTTAATACTGTATTTTACACTATAAAATATAAAATTATATTATTTTAAAGTGAAATCAAAAGATTTCGCGACCTCCCTGCAGTACCTCCGCGACCCCACTGTTGAAGACCTCTGTTCTACTCCATTGCATTTTTTAACTGGACTGAAAAGTAAAAGTATTTTGTATTATTATCTGAGACCTGCTGAAAAGGCAGAAGGGTTTATTTATTTATTTATTACACATTCAACAAACAACAACAACAAACAACAAACATCAACGACATACAACATACAACATACAACAAAAATCCTCCTGAGACCCGGCCAATTCATTTGTGTCCTTTATAGCGGACATTGAGTTCACCAGTCTGTCTTTAAAGTTTTGACATAGACTCTAGTTCAGGGGTCGGCAACCCGCGGCTCCGGAGCCGCATGCGGCTCTTTGATCCCTCTGATGCGGCTCAGTACAGTGGTCCCTCGTTTATCGTGGGGGTTACGTTGTAGAAATAACCCGCGATAGGCAAAATCCGTGAAGTAGTCAGCTTTATATTGCGTGTATAAATATGCGTGTATTTCACAGTTCCTCTGACCGAGGCGCCGTTGCGGGTTTTGTTGGGGAGAAAACTTGCAAACATACAGCACTTCAGAGCAGTGACGGACTGGGATCATCGGCCCTGGCAATTTACACCTAGAAGCGGCCCCGTAGTCTGTGGAACGGGGGGGGGTTCTACTGTAACAAACACTCAGGACTGGTTCCGCCGCGAAACAGCGAGGGACCACTGTATTTAATTAAATGTATTTTATTTTAGTTCGTTCATATTCAAAATGTAATTCTATGTCACAGAGGTAAAAAAAAAAGCCGTTATATGCAGTGTTATTTCATTTTAAATTTCAAAAGGGTTTTGCGGCTCCCAGCATTTTCTTTACTGTGTGAAACGGGTTCAAATGGCTCTTTGAGTGGTAAAGGTTGCCGACCCCTGCTCTAGTTTGTGGCTGAACTATGATCAAATAAATAAATAAATAAATAAAATAAATAAATAAATAAAAAATTAAAAAGGAGTCTAAAAACCTTTTGAGACGACTGTAGAAACTTCTCAGAGATGTTGGTCATCAAAACAAAATTGTTTTTATTTGGTTGTTAACTTCACATGGATTTAACACCATTACAGAGGACGTTACAACATTATGAATAAAAATAAAATTAACAAAATGCAAATGCAAAGGTGTTCATTTATCTCCAAATAGAAAAAAAAAAAAAAAAAGTCATTTAGATACACTTTTTTTCTTTGGGCTCCAGGAGGATATAGAAATAATCTATTTAAATTCAGAACAAATCGTTATTAAATCACTGCATTTGAAGCTTTATTAGATCATCTGTGCAAAATACTTTTACTTTTTACTCTTTAAGTAGATTTTTAAACAGGTACTTTAATACTTTTACTTAAAAAAAAAGCTTTTTCATGTGATACTTTTATTTGAATATATTGCTCCAGTTAAATTGAGCACTTCTTCTCTGGACATGCATAAGCCCAATGGAAAATAGCTCTTCAACTCACCAATGTTGAAGCTTTTGTTTGCATGTTTGTACCGTTTATGTGTTGAGCACATTTGTACACAGTGTAATTCAACATTTTGTAGTGTAAAATAAATTTCCACCTCTTTGTTTTAGGTGACAATTCTATCTAAATGCTAAATTCCTGTGTGGTTTTGTGGCTCTTGAATTGCTGCTTATGGACTATGAGCAAAACAGTTCCACAAGGGACAGTTTTTAGGCTGTCGGTGTTTCATAACTTTGAACCCTGTCCCGCAGTGACACACATTTTTAACATCTCAGTTTTCAATAAAAAAGAAGAGCACATGTTGTTTGTTTACATTCTTGTTCCAAAATGAGGCAAACAGCGCCGAGTTTTGATCTCTGAAAAGGCCACAGCGTGACACGTCTCTATGGAAACAGACAGCACATTGTTTGAGATTATTAAAAGAATATTTACAAGAGCAGACTTCCAGTGCCCTGTTGTCTATCGAGTTGAGTCTCTTTTTGTGGAGTCCTGTCCAGTGCTGGGGTCCCGGGACACTGCAGACCTGTGGTGCACAGAAAGCCTCTTTGTGTCCAAACTGTGTCCCATCGGCCACTTGTGCCCTGGCCCACCTCCAGAGCTCCATCCAGGCCAGAACTCACATCTCAGCGCTCCATCCCAAACAAAGAGCCTCCACACTGGGTCGACTCTTCTGTCAGCTCCCCCTCCTCTGGCCCTCAGCCCCTCTGTCGAAAACTGGGTTACGGCAGTCCACCAGTCATTAATGCCCACGTCAATACATCTATTGATCCAAATGAAATTATTGTGCTAATCTATGATTTCCTATTCAATTATGTCATTTGCTTTAAGTCCATGAGGGAATAAAGCGCTCTGTGAGTCACTGGTGTGGTCAGGCACGTCCTCCTTACAAACTCACACCTCTTTTAAAGGAGAATTAATGTTTTTTTTCAATCTCAGCCTGATTTTGGTAATAAAACAAGTTGTTTTTCTCACCCATAGCACTTCGGTGTCATATGGAGTACTTCCGGAGATGTTTTAGATTTGCGATCTCCATAAAGTGAGTTGTCGGGGCACATGTTTGCAGTCTCCAAATAACACAAACTTTAGCACTTTTCAAATCATAGAAGCTCAATGTCTTAGTCTATGCTTTCGTTTGAGTCAAAAGTGGCCTCTAATCCGAGATTTATCCATAATTTACAGCTTTGCGTTTCATGTTTGCGTCCCGAGAGCTGAGAGCGAAATAAACTGTGACTCCGCACATGCGCACTGGCGTCCTCATCTACTCGAAACTATGGATAAATCTCGGATTACAGGCCACTTTTGACTCAAACGAAAGCGTAGACTAAGACATTGAGCTTCTATGATTTGAAAAGTGCTAAAGTTTGTGTTATTTGGAGACCGCAAACATGTCCCCCGAGAACTCACGTTACGGATACCGCTAATCTAAAACATCTCCGGAAGTGCTCCATATGACACCAAAGTGCTATGGGTGAGTAAAACAACTTGTTTTATTACCGAAATAAGGCTCAGATTGTAAAAAACGTGAATTCCCCTTTAAGCGTGACGTGTGCATTTGAGTCCTTATCTTTTTGTTTTCATCACAAATAGCCTAATTGTCTGTCAAACCTCTACAAGAAACCACTATTGTATCACCTCAAATCAATCAAAAATCAATCAAACCTTTTCACGAAAGGTTTAACCTGGAAGAACAGCATCCTCAAAGTGCAACAACCCAAGTTTGACAAGTATATTTGAGTTATTTATAAGAAAACATGAAACATATTTTGACCTCAGTTCACGATATCAACTTATCCTCGGAAACCACTGTCTGCAAGATGGCGCCATTCAATTTTGAGGTAAACGCAACAATGGTAAATGTTTTTATCCAATTCAAAACCATGGCTATAACAAACAACAAAACAGGCATACATTTATGAAACATGATACAGATTATTACACATTCTTATGAACTTGTTGCTTTGTACTTTGTGTGGATAAGCTCTGGTTAGACCTTATGGAACTATTTGACATTTCTTGCACATTTTATAAGCTAAAGTTCCGAGGCTATTTTCCATGACTCTGGCAGACATTGTACAGGGTGAGGCAGCATTTATTATTTAAAGAGCGTATCTTTTCCTTGGCATATACTTTAATTGGACATCTTGACAGCCATGGATACATTTTGCACAATATAGATCCAAACAGTGCGGTTTGAGTTCACTTAAGGTCCCTTTCCGTTCAAAATATTTACAGCTTCTACTTAAGGCTGTGGTCAAAATGCTGCGTATGACCATTTTCCCATTGGGTCTAATAACCACATTTTAAAAGAGCAAACATATCTAAATTCAATGTAAACATTATATAAATCTTCAATTTCCTTTTGACTTGCCTGAAATGAAACTTTTAGTACATATACCCCAGTTGGGATTGGCATGTTTGGAGTAAAAAGGCAGCTATTGTGCAATGTTTTAATGTCCCAGGTGGATGGGATTAAATTTTCCCAACAGTAAAGACACACAAGCAACCTCTCGGAGATGACCTCAGCTGACCCAGAAGGAGCAAAGGTGAAAGTTCATAGGTCACACGGCTCTCTGTGGAGTGAGATGTTCCAGTGACGCTCGGGTTTTCACTAATAGAGCTGTTTGAGGGACCTGTGGCCTGATGGTCAGCTGAAAGTTGTTGACAAAAACCCTGTGCCCTGGTTTCTCGGATTCATGTGGTTTTCATGCACTGATAGAATTACATTATCTCTCATGAGAAACATCCAAAACTGATTGTTTGGTTCCAAAAATAAGTTAGAAAGAGGGTTTGTCTAAAAGGATGCTTGTGATAAATTTAACATTTAGCACACCTACGCCAAACTGACTGAGATTTAAAGGGATAGTGCGTTTTTTTTATTTTATTTAATGTTAATCTGTATGGGTTTCCTTCGAAAAGTTACGTGTGTTGACACCGGCTTACCTCTGACAGTCTCAGCTCATCCCGGTTCGGCTCGCTTTCTGGAGCCCACGTAAGTAGGTCCGGTAACTTCCCTGGAACATGAAATAAAGCTTGTTTTTCTTCTCAAAACAAAACATTTGTCCGAAAGGTGATATATTTGCGTCCCAAACAGTTGTCCACGAAACATCCAGCAGCGTAGTTAGCGTTCGCGTATTGTGTCTCTCGACTCGTATCACTGCGCGCATATTAGCTGTATTAGCCTGTTCACTTGTAAACTTCCCCTTACGGCGGACCGCATCTGCCGTACACTTCCGCTAAAGGTGAACAGGCTAATACAGCTAATATGCGCGCAGTGATACGCAAACTACGCTGATGGATGTTTCTTGGACAACTGTTTGGGACGCAAATATATCACCTTTTGGACAAATGTTTTGTTTTGAGAAGAAAGACAAGCTTTATTTCATGTTCCATGGAAGTTACCGGACCTACTTACGTGGGCTCCAGAAAGCGAGCCGAACCGGGATCAGCTGAGACTGCCCGAGGTAAGCCGGTGTCAACACACGTAGCTTTTAGAAGGAAACCCATACAGATTAACTTTTTTTTTTAAAAACACACTTTCCCTTTAAGCCATGTTAGAAAGTTGTTTCCTCCTCAAAAACATACATGATGTTGAGTTTTGTTTCGTTCCTGCGTAATCCTGCATTATTAGTCTATCTACACCTCCAAAGGTCAAAACGCTCTGTGGTCTTGAAGATACGTGGTCTTTTACTTTTTGTTTGTGTGAAATTACAGAGCTGAAAGTATCCGAATGATTCTTGTAAA
Source organism: Paratrypauchen microcephalus (assembly GCA_036785185.1). Lineage (NCBI taxonomy): Eukaryota > Metazoa > Chordata > Actinopteri > Gobiiformes > Gobiidae > Paratrypauchen > Paratrypauchen microcephalus. The sequence continues at coordinate 2,641,340 of JAVJIX010000001.1, forward strand.
CAGGGCTCTCAAGTCTCACGCATTGAGAGTGTGACACACACAATTCGACGTGTTCACACGCTCACACGCCACACATGGCATTTCTCAAGCTGATTTTTTTTTTTTTTTTTTTTTTTTTTTTTTGTGCCCAGAAAATCGGTCGGTGTGGCTCAGTTTATGCAGGCACCGCGCGTTTTCAGCGAAAAAAACTCTCCCCCTCCTCCCTGCCCCGCTCCCCGGAAAAAAATCAAAAACATCTAAAACAAACTGAGAACCATCAGGTAATAACTTAATTTATATAACTCTCATTAGTTGCTTTGTAGTTTAAGTTTGCTCTTTAGACAAACATTTACAGCAGGGCTCTCAAGTCTCACGCATTGAGAGAGACAATTCGACGCGTTCACACGGCATTTCTCACGCAATTCAAGCCACCACCCCCGCTCCTCGGAAATTACGCAGTCTCACGCACGACCCCGCTCAAAACTTGAGAGCCCTGCTTGTAAATGTGTATGGAGTTTAAAAACACAGAGGAGTACTTTCTGTATTACACATGACATCACAAGGTGGAACAGAGTGTTTCTGAAGAACTCTTTAACTGTGTTAAACATGTGTGCAATATGGGCCCTTTAAAACTGTGAACAAATCAAGGCTATTAACAAAAATATACTCATGACAACCAGCTAAAGGTGAGTATTATGGTACTTTGTGGTCAACGTCTATTGCATTATTGCATCGTTGGGTGTTTTAAAAAATATTTTGGACAAACTTCTATAATAGGTGGTCTTTTCCCTTTCAGTTTGACTACCTGCGACATTTTTGAGCTGAGTTTAGCTGCTGACCCATGTGCGCCAAAGCACAGGGAAATCTGATGCCCTATTGAGACAGATGAAAAATGACCACAGTTGGCATAACAATTAACAATACAACAGAAAGTATTATGTTTTTGAATGGTCCACGGTCCAAGTCCAACAGCACTCAAAATGGCAATAGTCCAGACCAAGATCCTGCCTTGATCCAGAAAGGGTTTCATCTTCCTGTTCTATCAAAAGAGAAATGCAATTCTTTCAACTAAACAAAGGTTTTTGATCGTCCAAGCTGCTTCTTGTTGCAATTTTGAGGACTTTCAACCACTCAAAATACAAAGATATTTTGTTTTAAATTGCTAATTGCTATGGCAACAATCCAAATCTTTTCGCTTTCTGAAATACCACAGAGGAGCAGTGGTGAAAGAAGTACTTCTTTTGGTCACTTAAATAGAAGTACTGATAATGGAGCAAGAAATAGTCACGTAAAAGTAAAAATCTACTTCAGTAAAAGTATTGAAGTAACCATGTAAAATGTACTTGAATAGATTTTGATAAAGATTTATGCTGAATTTTGTTAAACAGAAACAACTGAATCCATGTTTTTTTTCCTAGCTGTTTTATTTGTATATTTTTATTTGCTCAAACTACAAATGTGTTAAACAGAAAAATCTCAGACTTTTCAGTAGGTCTCATACAATAATCAACAATACTTTAACTAGAGTAGAAAGTTCAGACACTTGCTTTCAAATGTAGTGAAGTAAAAGTTAAAAAGTCACAACTTAAATATGTACTTAAGTAAAGTACAGGTAACACATTTAGGTATCTTAAAGGTGCATTGTGCAACTTTTTCGGTGAAGGGTCCACTACCGACTTATCTCCGTGGAGATGTTATGGGTGTTATATGACATTAAACATATCTAATTAACATTTATTCATTACAGGTGTTTCTATTGCTCAAAAACACTATAATTCCCCCTGTGAATAGGGGCGACTCTCCATAGAGCTGAACTGTAATGTAGTGTAGTGCTGTAGCCTGCATGTCTCCCTCATGATAGATTTAGGCTGCGTCCCATTTCTCTGTCTTACCCCTTTGTCTTACCCCTACCTCTTGGTTTTGCGCGTTCATGTGAGGGCAAGGGGTGTCCCGATTCTAATTTTGATCAAGGGCTAGAGCCACGACCGAGGGCTACATACCCCTTGAAACGAAGTAAGCTCTCAACCTGACTTGAAACGAAGGGGTACACCTACAAGCTCAGGATGGCAGCGTCACATTGACCAGCCAAGGAGTCTCATAAATGTATTTTCAGCAGTTGTAATTATTGAGTAACAGTTTAGCAGGTTTACAATTATGACGCTGATGTTCTACTTTACTTTTAGTGAACTGTTGTTGCAGTTTTAATTGTAGTGATGCCCGTTTAGCCGACGTTATCGTTTTCATCGAACTTTCACGTATAAACAAGCTAGTTTTTTGTCGAGCTGAGGTACCCGATAATCCTTGACATTTTGTTTATGTTTGTTTGCGTCAATTGTTGTCGCCTCTGTAGACGTAGCAGCCAGGTAGAGGCGAGGGATGATGACGCAAACGGTAATCGAGCGGCGTCCCATTTCTTAGAGGAACATTCGTACCCCGAGCCCTCTCAGCTCGGTATCGAGGGGCGAGACAAAGACGTAGATAAAGGGGAAGGGGAAGGGGTAAGACAGAGTAGTGGGACGCAGCCTAAATCTATACTGTGGAACATTTTAGACAAAGCCATAACATCTACTGTGCATGGAGACAAGCAAAAGTTGCACAATGCACATTTAAATGACCTCAAAAATATATTGAATTTCTGCTAGTTTTAGAAGAAAATTTTCACTCAAGAAAAAAAAAAAAAAGTACCTTTCTCATACCTCATATAGTGGATAGTTACGCCCCTTACGAGCGTATAAAACACAGCGTCATAGTGTATAGGAACATGCCTGCAGCGCTAACCCTATGAAACACAATTATTCACTGCAGTACTACTTTATATAATGCTACTCCACTCCAAACTACTACCTTTGTTTATATGTCTTCTGGGTTTTTCGTACTCTTACATGTGTGTGGTAACCTTCTGAATGCTGAACTTCTGGCAGTGACACGCAGGTACTTTATAAACTGGAGATCCCCTCAGTCACAATACTTCAAGCTGGCGGTGAGGGTTTACCCCTTTAAATGTCGCCGCAAATTGCCAAGGCTCAATTATCCAAATCCCACCCGATAATTAGAGGCGGGGAAGGGGAGAGCAGGAGATGATTCTTGTGGTAGGATGAGCCCCTTTCTTCTTCTTCCCTTTCTACATCGTGTTACCGTCTTGCTCTTCGCTGTGGTTTCGTGCGTACAGGGTTTGCTGCTTAAGTTGCCTCAGGACCACACACACAGAGCTGAAGGACAAATTAAATCAAATCATCGTTTGAGATACCTGGTCCAGATCTGCCTCGGGGCATTCAGGCTTTATGTATTCACCAGTAGAATATAAAACTTGTGGTAGGTTTTAGTCATGAATGTACTATTGTTTGGTTGAGAAAGTTAGGTTACATTTCATTGACTCTGTTGCTTTACCCTCTGCTGTGGCTGGATTGCCTGGAGACTTTAGTTTTTAAACATTACAAAAATTCATCTTATAAGATTGAGGCACTGAAAAACAATGAGGCAACAATCGAAAACAAACAAAAAAGAAAACATCTTTAATGTACACATAATTACTGAATATTGATTGCTACACATTTTAATATTGTGAGAATATTCTACTTGCTACAATAGGGTAGAAAAAGTGCGAGGTATGCTGCTAAACATGTACAAGCAGGCAAAATTTGCACAGTTATAGTTGCTGCCATGATCATGTCAGTTGTATATCGTATATGATATTAAAGTTCAAAGTCAGCTTTATTGTCAAAAAACATATGTACAGGTTGCAGACGCAGGATTTGAAATTGCAGCGCCCCCTAGGCCCACAGTGAACATAAAACATCTGATAAACAAGACAATAAACACCATGACTAAAACATTACATATACCCGTAGCAAAAGTACAGTAAAACTTGTATATGATATAAATACGTGAAACACACAATGTGTAGCGTAATAAAGATCAAATGGTGTCATTTAAGCAGCAGTGTCAGTGTCCTTTAAGCAGCAGTGTCAGTGTCATTTATGTGTCTTTTAAAGGAGAATTAACGTTTTTTACAATCTGAGCCTTATTTCGGTAATAAAACAAGTTTTTTATACTCACCCATAGCACTTTGGTGTCATTTGGAGCACTTCCGGAGATGTTTTAGATTAGCGATATCCGTAACGTGAGTTCTCGGGGCACATGTTTGCGGTCTCCAAATAACACAAACTTAAGCACTTTTCAAATCATAGAAGCTCAATGTCTTAGTCTACACTTTCGTTTGAGTCAAAAGTGGCCTGTAATCCGAGATTTATCCATAGTTTCGAGTAGATGAGGACGCCAGTGCGCATGTGCGGAGTCACATCTTATTTCGCTCTCAACTCTCTGGACCCAAACATTAAACGCAAAGCTGTAAATTATGGCTAAATCTCGGATTACAGGCCACTTTTGACTCAAATGAAAGTGTAGACTAAGACATTGAGCTTCTATGATTTGAAAAGTGCTAAAGTTTGTGTTATTTGGAGACCGCAAACATATGCCCCGAGAACTCACGTTACGGATATCGCTAAACTAAAACATCTCCGGAAGTGCTCCAAATGACACCAAAGTGCTATGGGTGAGTAAAACAACTTGTTTTATTACCGAAATAAGGCTCAGATTGTTTAAAAAAAAAGTTAATTCTCCTTTAAGCAGCAGTGTCATTGTCATTTATGTGTCTTTTAAGCAGCAGTGTCAGTGTCCTTTAAGTGTAATTTAAGCAGCAATGCCACTGGGGCAGGGAGGGCAGGGAGAGAGTTCAGTATCCTCACCGCTTGGTGGATGAAGCTGTCTTTCAGTCTGCTGGTCTTTGCCCTGAGGCTCCTCAGTCTCCTTCCTGATGACAGCAAACTGAAGAGGCTATTTGCTATTTATTTTGCTATATTATTGCAAAGAAATACTACTTATTTTAATGTGGTGGAAAAAAGTAAAGTGTGGTGCTGCTCCCATATCAAATAAAATATCAAAAATATCAAATAAAGGTTGAAAAGGTTGAAGGTCGGAGGGTCGATTCCCACTCGGACCAAGTTCTCTTGTTGTGTCCTTAAGCACACCCACATTACCTAGTATGAAAGTAGTGTTTGCTTTCATAGTAGCACAGACCACTTTTGGATGTGGCCCCCCTTTTTTATTATCCTTTATTTATCCCTGTAGGGAAATGATTCTCTACATTTGACCCATCCTTAAGGAGCAGTGGGCAGCTCATCTTTCAGGCGCCTGGGGACCCATCTCCATGATCTTATTGCTAGGCTTGGTCAGGACTTCAGCAGGAGGATTTTACCTATGAGCATGTTTTTGTAGGAGGAAACCCAGCTAGACCAACTCCACACAGAAAGGGGATCAAACCCGGAACCTTCTTGCTGTGAGGCGTGAGTGCAGATTGACAGCTGTCAGTCTGTCCCAGGGCAGCTGTGGCTTGAGTAGTATCTTACCACCACCACCACCGAGTGTGGAGGAAATGAATAGTGACTTCAGTGGAGTGCTTTGAGAGGCTTTGTCGAGCCTGTAAAGTGCATTACAAGTGTAAGCTTACATTTACGTAGGTTTTGTTTGTCAACCACAATCTCACAAATCTTTAATCTTCTGTAATGTTGTTGAGTCACTATTTTTTCATGTTATTGTGAATACAGTGGTCCCTCATTTATCGCGGTGGTTACGTTCTAAAAATAACCCGCGATAAGTGAAATATCAGCTTCATATTTTACAATTATTCTACATGTTTTAAGGCTGCAAACGCCTCACCACACACATTCTACACTTTTCTCAGACTGGCATTAACGTTTTCTCACATTTCCCTCTTGTTTAAACACTCAAACTTTAACAGATTTTCAAAACAAAACAAAAAAGTAATAGTGATGCGTATATTTCACAGTTCCTCTGGCCGTGCCTCTTCATCCCGGTGCCGCTCTGCCTTGGTGCAGGCGTCTTTTTCCAAGTGAAGAACATGGTTATGGGTAGTTGTTAGCGTTCTTTTTTCTTTTGGGCGAAATTATTCTTAGAAACAGACATGCCACCTTTGATTATATTTGAGAACGTTTCGTCGACATTGTGTGTTTTGTTGGGGAGAAAACTTGCAAACATACAGCACTTCAGAGTCACACTGAAGCGATCGAACATTTATATAAATTTAGCAAACTGAACACATTTTGCACTGTACAGGAGACATGGCACGGAGGAGAATGACGGACAAATCGGCAAAGGTCTACAGTCCCTTAGCCAATGTGTGTTGATACACTATAAAAAAATTGGAATAAAAAAAATCTGTGAAAAGTGAACCGCGTTATAGCGAGGGACCACTGTATATATAAAATGTCCGTGAGAGTTTTTCCTAATGAACGACATTTTAAAGTGTATGTGGATCGTACTAAATCATAAACGTTTACTGCTGTGCTCTGTTTCTGTTTCTCCCCCTGCACTTGAACTGAAAGTGTGAAATGCTGCAGACGTGAGGATCCACACAGAGGAAGTGCTGATGGGGCGGCACAGGTCTGAGTGGCAGATACTTTAAATCAGAGCACAGCTGGCAGGACACAGCTCTTCCTCGCTGTGATCCAGAGGAATGTACCGGACCCTCACCCACTCACTCCCCCACAGAGAGTGCACTGAGCTGGGCCACAGACAGCCACGCTCCCTCCTCCTGGTCCTCCCACCTCTGGAGCTCACAGGAGACCATTATCCCCCGTTAACCCTTAGCGTGACATGTCGGCTCTCTTCTCTTTCTGCATACCTCTCTACTTCCGCCATGTGTGGGTCTCTCTCTCCTCTCTCTCTCTCTATTTCTTTCTCTCTGTTTCTGTCTCTCTCTTCCACACTGTCTCTCTCTTTGTCTGTTTCTCTCTTTCTGTCTCTCTCTCTCTTTCACACTGTCGCTGTCTCTTTGTCACTCTCTCTTTCTTGCTCTATCTGTCTCTCTCTCTCTCTTTCACACGGTATCTTTTTCTTTGTTTTCTTTCACTCTATAGCCCTCTTTCTCTCTCTCTCTCTCTCTCTCTCTATCTGTCTCTTTCTTTCTCTCTCTCTTTCAAACTGCCTCGCTTTCTTTGTCACTCTCTCTCTCGATCTCTCTCTTTCGCTCTGTCTTTCTTTCTTTCTGTCGCGCTCTCTCTTCCTCTCTCTCTCTCTTTCACACTGCCTTGCTTTCTTTGTCACTCTCTCTCTCTCTCTGTTTCTCTGGCTCTCTCTCTTTTGCTCTCTCTCTCTCTCTCTTCATCTCTCTCTCTTTCACACTGCCTTACTTTCTTTGTCTCTCTTTCTCTCTCTCTCTTTCTCTCTCTCACTCTGGCTCTCTCTCTCTCTCTCTCTCTCTCTGGCTATCTCTCTCTGTTTTTCTCTCTCTTCCCTCTCTCTGTCTCTCTCTTCCCTCTCTGTTTCTCTCTCTCTCTCTCTCACTCTCTGTTTTTTTCTCTGTCTGTTAGAGAATGAGGAGTGGGTGTAGTTTTCTCTCTCTCTCAGAGAATTAGGAGTAGGTGCAGTTGTCTCTCTCTCTCTCTTTCTCTCTCTCTGTTTCTCTCTCTCTCTCTCTCTCTCTCTCTGTCTGCTGGAGAATGCGGAGTGGGTGTAGTTTTCTCTCTCTCTCGGAGACTTAGGAGTAGATGCAGTTGTCTCTCTCTCTCTCTCTCTCTCTGTTTCTCTCTCTGTTTCTCTCTCTCTCTGTCTGCTGGAGAATGAGGAGTGGGTGTAGTTCTCTCTCTCTCTCTCTCTCTCTCTCTGTGTGTGTGTGTGTCTGTTGGAGAATGAGGAGTGGGTGTAGTTCTCTCTCTGCTCTCTGTTGGAGAAGAGGAGTAGGTGTAGTTTTAGGACTTGGGGTGGTTGGGGGTGATGGGGGTTCCCATAACTGTATGGCAGTTTGCCAACGAGACCTGGACATCTGGTTTGGTTCCATGTCGGCCTGTGTTGTATGTTGTACTGAGCTCAATCACACAGATCAAGATAAGGTTCAAACTTGTATGTTAGTACTACCCTGATCTTATCCTGAGATGCTGAAAAGTCCTCAAGTCCTGTCTTGAGTACATATTCAAGCTCCTATATCATGCAGAATTTACTTTTGTGAGCTTTAAGTCATGTTAGAATGTTGTTACCTCATCAAAAACAGACCTGGAGTTGTGTTTTGTTCCATTCACACACGTTTGAACAATCCTTTATGCTTAGTCTGTCTCTCTGAAGTTCAGTAGAGATTGGCAATTTCAAGGCTGGAGTTTAAAAACACATTGGAGCACTTCCTGTAAGAAAGGCATTTGACGGACCCTCCATCGGAAAAGTTACACAATGCACCTTTACCAGTCCTGGATAAGAGTAAGCTGTGAAACTCCAAAACATATTCTTGCCCCAGAGATTCCCTTAAAGCCTGCATGTTTGGACTCCATGGATCTTTCTCACAAACTCCCGTCTCTGGACTGAAGCGTGAAACCAGAGAAAATCTACCGGACAAAATTGCGATTCCACACCTTTGGAAAGCTGCTGTCAGGCCCGGACACGGCTGTGACGACGTGGGCTCGATTCAGTCCATTCAAACCCTCTGAACGGACCCGCTCATCCGTCACGTCGCCCCCTCTCTACGCGGAGGCCTAGGTGCGGGTCCGGGCCTGTGTGTGGGGAGAGAAAACAACCAGACTCAAAAGAGAGGAGAGAGGGAGAGAGAAAGAGGGAGAGTGGAGGAGTGGGAGAGAGGGAGGGTAAAACAACAGGTTTAAGTTACAAACAAACCAACGAGCTGATGAGCACGGCAGTGGAGTTTCCTCTTTGAGACATGAGGGGTGAACAAAAACAAGACATCTGGAGGGTATTTATTACTTAATAACCACAGGCGTACATGGACTCACGCACAGGCTCAGAACTGGAAATCATCAAGTCATAAATCATAATTAAACGGATCAGAATTGTTCTACAGGGAGGCAGGTTTTCACAATACAAACGTTTCAAACTTGATACTAAGAAAAATACCACAGTGATAATAACGACACCAATTTTTGAGACAATTGAGTGTAATTTTCAGCTGAAATAATAGTTGTTTATTCAGCATTACTTGATCTTTAAAGACCATTCTAAAACTCATCAGGACTTCATTGCAGATTCATAGTCCAAAGTGAAAAGACGAACGACATTTCAAAAACACGGCAGTCCTCCAAAACAATATTCACAACAAACGGCTTTGTCTCCACACTTCAGGCTGGTACCGCGCGGTACTGAGATACTGCAGTACTGAGATACTGCAGTACTGAGATAACGCTGTGCTCACAGTCATTAAGGAGACAGATGAATCTCAGCCTTCAGCAGCACATGAACCTGAAATACAGCTCTGGAAAAAAAATAAGAGACCACTGCATTTTTTTCTGAAATCAGCATCTCTACATGGATTACAGCCATTCCATTCCAGCGTCTGTTGAATTCCAACACAAACACAAAGCTGAGCTACTTCAGTTCTTGCACCAGGAGTGGAATAAAGTCACCCAAGAACAATGTGAAAGACTTCATTTCATTCATTCATTTTTAATTATTTATTCATTTTGAACAGGTCAACACAAGGAAATAAATACATGTAACCAATATACAGTCAAATACATTTGCTTTTTTTGCTCAGAAAGGAGTGGGAAGAAGAAAACTTACTGAATCCCACCCCTGACTTGTGGAGAGCATGCCAAGACGCATGAAAGCTGTGATTAAAAATAAGGGTTATTGCACCAAATATTGATTTCTGAACTCTTCTTAAGTGTAAACATTAGTAATATGTCATTTTAAAATGAATTTGATCTTGTTTCTTTGCATTGTTTGAGGTCGGAAAACCTGTATCTTTTTCTAATTTTCTGCAAATAAATGCTCTAAACCAGGGGTGTCCAAACTTTTTTCATCAAGGGCCACATATATAAACACAGACGAAGCAGAGAACCGATCGAGGGCCATAGACTTGTGCTCAGTACAATGAATAATTGAAATATATGCATGTTTAACACGTTAGAATGAGATATCAGTCCTTTATTCACGTTAAAGGTCCCATGGCATGAAATTTTCACTTTCTGAGGTTTTTGAACGTTAATGTGAGCTCCCCCTACCCCTGTTTAGGCCCCCCCCATGGCTAAAAGTTGCGAAATGTCTAAACTGAGCATTTGCGGTCCTTTTCTGCGTTACACAAAACCAGTGTTCAAACGGGCGAGTTCGGACAAGGCACCTTATTGACGTCAGATCGGCAAATGCAGCTCCAGCCCCTCCCTCTGTCTCCGCTCAGCGTCCCTGTATATCCCGTCCATAGAGTTTGGACTGTGAATGCGCTACGCGATGCGAAATGCGTTTTTTTATTTGCCTGGAGGCACGTCCGAGTGTGTCTAGGCTCGGAAGTCCTTTATCTGAGCCTCTGGACCTTTGAACAGCAGTGGTTTAATTTTATTTTATGTGGAAATGTGTTTATTTTTCAATGGAACGCTTCAAATCTCTCCCCCCGTGCAAAAACAAGGAAATGGATCAGCTGAGAGCTAGAGCCGAGAGTGGAGACTTTGGCCACGCCCCCACCCTCTATTATTGGCCAGCTTTTTTCTCCTCATTTGCATTCAAGCAACAACGCCCATTATGACCTGTTCTGAGGGAGAAAAATTACTCTTTCTCATCTTATCTCTGTTTCTCATGCAGTGAGTGTTGATTTTGAAGAAGGATTCATTTACAGTATTAGGGAACCATTAAGGAGCCATATAAAAGATAAAAGCATCAAGAAGTACCATGTCATGGGATCTTTAAGATCCTCAAAATGACACAATAAATATTAAATATTGTCTTATCAAGGTAGATTTTCAAAAAACTTGCAGTCAAAAGTTCTGCTCAAGGTAATTTGGGCCATTTCACCTGGAAGCCTGAGGGCCAAGAAAAATTTGTCTGAGGGCCGCATTTGGCCCACGGGCCATAGTTTGGACATGATCATTTTGCGGTGGTCATCTTTTTTTCTTTTTTTTTCCAGAGCTGTATGTTGATCCCTGCACTTTCCCATCTTTTCAATCGAATCCTTCAGCATCCACATTGAGTTTGCATGTGCTTGCTTTTCTCAAGTTTTACCACCACTGTCCCCTGTATAATGCAGTACAGTACTATTTAAAAGAAGTGTCTTTTTTACTTCAACTGTACTGGCACCAAACCTGTGCTGATCATTCGTATTTATGGAAGGTTCAAATTTGTCCTGTTAATTTGATAAAAACATGTTGATTTTTATCAGTTAATGACTTTTTTCACACCTTAACTTATTCCCTATATCTTTCTTTCTATCTTCTACATTTCTACCTTTGGCCTGATTCCCGTGGTGTATGCAGGTTTGATTTCACACCCTTATATTACTGTAAGAACTACTGCCCCACTCCCAACCCACCCAGTCTTTAACACATGCAGGAAAAACAGACAGAGCCCAGTTGGTTTCACTTATTAAACTCAAACGAAATGCGATTCTGTTACCAGAAACGGTCGGAACATCAGGCTTTGCTTAGCGCTAGGCACATGAAACAAGGACACACAGGGAAAAGGCTCCAAAACAGGCCTGCAGTCAGAGAGAGAGAGAAACCTGCAGTCAGCGACCCCGTCCAGACCTCCGTCCACACCTCCATCCAGACCTCCATCCAGACCTCCATCCAAACCCCCACCCAAACCTCCATCCACACCCCCCGTCCAAAGAACACACAGAGAGGGAGAGGGAGAAAGAGAGGGAGACAGGTAGAGAGAGAGAGAGAGGAAGGGAATGTAGAGAAAGAGGGAGATAGAAAGAGATAGGGACTGTGAGGGAGAGAGAAAAGGGAGAGAGACACAGAAAGACAAAGAGAAAGATAGACAGAAAGGGAGAGAGAGAGAGAGAGGAAGGGGAGGTAGAGAAAAAGAGAGACAGAGGGAGAAATAGAAAGAGACTGTGAGGGAGAGAGAAAGGGGAGGAGATACAGAGAAAGACAAAGAGAAAGATAGATAAAAAGGAGAGAGAGAGAGAGAGAGAGAGGAACAGGAGGTAGAGAGAGAGGGAGACAGAAAAGAGAGATAGAAAGAGATAGGGACTGTGAGGGAGAGAGAAAAGGGAGAGAGACACAGAAAGACAAAGAGAAAGATAGACAGAAAGGGAGAGAGAGAGAGAGAGAGAGGAAGGGGAGGAAAAAGAGAGACAGAGGGAGAAATAGAAAGAGACTGTGAGGGAGAGAGAAAGGGGAGGAGATACAGAGAAAGACAAAGAGAAAGATAGATAGAAAGGGAGAGAGAGAGAGACAGAGAGAGAGGAACAGGAGGTAGAGAGAGAGGGAGACAGAAAAGAGAGATAGAAAGAGATAGGGACTGTGAGGGAGAGAGAAAAGGGAGAGAGACACAGAAAGACAAAGAGAAAGATAGACAGAAAGGGAGAGAGAGAGAGAGAGAGAGGAAGGGAGGAAAAAGAGAGACAGAGGGAGAAATAGAAAGAGACTGTGAGGGAGAGAGAAAGGGGAGGAGATACAGAGAAAGACAAAGAGAAAGATAGATAGAAAGGGAGAGAGAGAGAGACAGAGAGAGAGAGGAACAGGAGGTAGAGAGAGAGGGAGACAGAAAAGAGAGATAGAAAGAGATAGGGACTGTGAGGGAGAGAGAAAAGGGAGAGAGAGACACAGAGAAAGATAGATAGATAGATAGATAGATAGATAGATAGATAGATAGATAGAGAGAGAGAGAGAGAGAGAGAGAGAGAGAGAGAGAGAGAGAGTAAGGAAGAGAAAAAGCAGATTAGTTTGGGGGGAGAAGATGAGAGAAAATGGTTTTGGGGTGGAGAGGGAGAAAGAGAGGGAGACAGGGGGAGACAAATAGAGAGAGAGAGAGAAACAAAGAGAGAGAGAGAGAGAGAGAGAGGAAGGGGAGGTAGAGAAAGAGGGAGACAGAGGGAGAGATAGAAACAGACTGTGAGGGAAAGAGAAAAGGGAGAGCGATACAGAGAAAGACCTAAACATAAAGATAGAGAGAAAGAAGAGTAGTCTGGGGGGAGAAGAGAGGAGAGAAAAGGGTTTTGGAGATGGAGAGGGATGAGTGATGTGTGTTTCAGGCCTCGTTTGACGGGAACAGAGAGAAATGTCAAGTCAAACTGAAGGGATGTCGACTGGGGCCTAAATCGTATTGTTGCCTGAATACAGACGTCCATTATTGTTCTGTTTGTGGTCAGAGCTGGAGAGAAATGGGTCGAATTGTAAGGGCTGTATGGATACTGTGGTTTTCGGCACCAATCCAGGAACCTTCAGTTCAAGAGTGGATATAGAGTGGATTGAGAGAGAGAGATACTTTATTGATCCCGAGGGAAATTCAAGTTTTGCTGCAACATTTACAGTGCACTTCTCAGTCACCTTTGTGTCTCAGTAAAAAGGCTCAGTGCAGTTTAACAGGAGGACCGGTCAGCTAGGGTCAGCAGATCTGTGTCAGGGCAGTTTGAGGAGAGGAAGAGCCAAAAGCGTCCGTCTCTGTCCTGCAGCATCACATCATCAGGGGGGAGCCAGGTGAACACAACAGGAAACAGGACTCGTTCTTACTTTGCTCTGGTGAAATGGTTTGTTCTCTCAGTCGTGGAGTATTTCCTCTGAAGGTCTTCTCTTCTGCCACATTTGCTGCCACAAATCCAATAGTCCCTTGAATTGCACATGCTGCACTTGTTAGTTGGTTAAATCCCATCATATATGTTAAAAAGTGAGCCATTTACCCATAAAAACAGCCAACTTCAACAATCAAAGAGCTGTTCAAAAGACAGACTCTGTATTTACTTTTAGGAGAGAAACCAACATGAGAAGTCATTTTATCTACAAACTAATCACAGGTCCAAATGACCAACACTCAGATTTGTTCAAATGGTTCAAACTGAGAGCGGGAGTGTGTTTATCTTTTGAAAAAAAAAAAAAAAAAAAAAACACTGCACAAAGCTCTCAGTCATGTTGCCTCCTCTGCTTCTGTGCCGGTTCTTATTTGTTGTTAGATCTCCATTAGCATCTGAAGAGTGTTTTGTTGGTTAAAGCGTCAGTCAGTAGAAAAATGCATAGAAACCAAAAAGAACAAGATGTGGTTCTTTTTGAAAATGAGATCAGATTCCAACCGTTCGCGTTAAGGAACCGTTCAAAACAGCCGCCTCGTTGACAAACCTCACATTACTAAAGCAACAGCAAACAGCAAACAGATCAAGAAGCACTAATAACATGCAATAATAGTACATGGTAAAAAAAAAGTGTTGCAAAAGTGCAGGGGAAGAAGTAAACAATATAATAAAAATATGTAATAAAATGTAATAAGGCTTAAAGTCCGCACTTACTGGAAGTGCAGTGCAAGTGGAAAAAGTGAAAAAAGTGATTGAAAATAGAATAAAAATAAGATAAAAGCAGCGAGTCGGCACGGAGCGACTGATCATGTCTTTGCACTGCTGTATTTATATAGATGAAATTGTATATTTTTTATACATATATATTAGGGCTGTCAAACGATTAATTTTCTTGATCGCAACTAATCTCAGAAATTTCATAGTTAATCGCGATTAATCGTGATTTATTTTGCATTTTTTAATTTTGTTTAAAATTGATATCTTGCAGTAAGACCGTTCGAATCTAAAGTTAAACTCACAATGCAAAGTATTTCTCACCATTTTTTTTATTTCAAAAAAGTGCAGAGAAAGGAAAAAGTAACAATGAACCAGTAATAGTGCTTACTTTGAGAAATTGTAAATAAATGATTGAAGCCCGCTCGAGCTGCCTACGGATGCGTAGAAGGAACAAAATACTAGCAAACTCAAAATAGCGCGTTTAACCGACAATGAGTTTAATTAATACAACCAAATGAGCTGCATATGGATGGTAGAATTGCAGAAAATGCTGGCAAACTCTGATCGCGATTAAAAAAATTGTTCGCGATCATAACTTACATTAATCTAATCGCGATTAACGCGTTAATATTCCCAGCCCTAATATATATACTTTAGATCTTATGTTAGTGTAGAAAAGCTCAACCAGAGACGGGGGCTGAAAATTTGCATTTGCTAAACTCTGTATGTATCACATCAGCTGCAAGCTCTGCTCTGTAACTATGTCCGATTGCATTGCATATATATATATAAAATAAATAAATAAATAAAAATCAGTGTGGCCATTTTGCAGCCTGATGACGTATGCAATCTGTTCCACCTTGGCTATATTCAGACTGCAGGGCTTAATTCTCAATTCGGATTTTTTTTTGGAAATCCGATTTTTTTTGCGACATCGTTCACATTTCCGATTAAATGCGACTTGTATGTGATCTCCAGTGTGAACTTTAAACACCCCAAAAGTGTCCCGCATGCGCCTTGGAGGACACGACGAGGTCACATGCAGCGAGTGTGCTCAGTGTTTACGGAAGTCGCCTAAACATGGACACTAGCATTGAGCACCTGGAGATTTTAAAGTTGCTGTCGTACCAGAGCCAGAACATGTACAACTTATTTGTTTCAAGGAGGAGATTGAGAAGGTGAAGGACAAGGTTTTTGGCGTTTGGCGTTTTGTGGGTTCCTCTTCAATAACACAGCTATCCAGCAATTCTATCGGCTCAACGCTGGGTTTGTCTCCTAAAATATGGTCCAGTTCTGTTCAGTTTCCACCTACTTCAACGCAGAATAGTGACGTTTGTCTCTTGTTGATGACGTGTAGGTCAGATGAATGCGACCTGGCCGTTCAAACTGAAGCCGCATGTCAAAAAATCAGACATGTATCGGTTTTAGGATCACATATCCAAGTGGCCTGGGTCGCATTTGAAAAAATCAAATCTGTGTTCTGTGTCAGACGGTCATTAAAAGATCAGATACAGGTCGCATAGGGGTGAAAAAAACTGATTTCGGTCACTTCAGGCTGCAGTCTGAACCTTTAAAAAATGACACATAGAATAATGTAGCTACAAAACCACAGTATCCATAACACTATAAAGTAAAAAAATAATAATAGAAAAACACTTCAAAAATATCACAAAACACGCAGCCTTATTTCATGACATAAATTTACTACAAGCTGTACTCCACTCAACATAAACAACCGAAAACAACTGAGTCATTCATAAATTAGCTCAGAGAAGAAAGTCCGGGGTTTCTAAGTTCACCTTTTTACAAAGCCAATAATTTTATGACTTTATGGGGGAGTCTGTTTTTCAAATACAAAAAGAGGGATGTATTCTTAAATCTCTCCAAGAAATACAGTAAGTCCTTAATGTATTTCAGTTCCCAAAATAAGGCCTGCTCAGGGGACCACTCACGGAAAGCCTTGTAAACCTCACACAAACAAGCACTTCAGTCCAACCAGGTGTTTCCAACTCTGTGCTGGAAGTCACAAAGTTTGAGCTGGGCTGAACTCTTTCTAATGGGGGGATGTGGGAGATTAGATTCACTGGTTTGTGAGTTATAGTGACTGGAATTGACGACGCTTGTTATGTTCCCCTTCCCATTATAATGTTATGGGAGCGGGGGGTCTTTTGAGTTGCATTATTTGTGTTTAAAGGTGCATTGTGCAAGTTTTCTGCTGCTGATGTTATTGCTTTGTCTAGAATGTTTTGTAGTATGGTATTAAACCTTCATATCTTCATGAAGACCAAACCAGACCAAGGCTATGTTCAGACTGCAGCCTGAAGTGACCCAAATCAGATTTTTTTTTTGCCTCAATGTGACCTGTATCTGATCTTTTAATGACAGTCTGAACGACACAGATCCGATTTTTTCAAATGCGACCCAGGCCACATGGATATGTGGTCCTAAAACCGATACATATCCGATCTTTTGACATGCGACTTCAGTCTGAACGGCCAGGTAGGTTCATCCAACCTACACGTCATCAACAAGCGAGAGTGGTACAAGTAGACGCTCACAAATGTACACAAACGTTCTTCTCGTCATATGAAAATTGTGTATGAAGTCCATGTCAGTGAAGCAGCAAAGAACATAGCAATCCCACCACCCTCAGCACCAACACGGAACGTTCTACTGAGGTTGCTGCCACTGCCCCACAAAACGCCAAGGCCAAAAACCTTCTCCTTCTCAATCTCGTCCTTAAAACAAATAAGTTGTACATGTTCTGGCTCTGGTACGACAGCAACTTTAAAATCTCCAGGCGCTCAATGCTAGCGTCCATGTTTAGGCGACTTCCGTAAACACTGAGCACGCTCGCTGCACGTGACCTCGTCGTGTCCTCCAAGGCGCATGCGGGACACTTTTGGGGCGTTTAAAGTTCACACTGGAGATCACATACAAGTCGCATTTAATTAGAAATGTGAACGACCTCGCAAAAAAAAATCGGATTTCCCAAAAATATCTGAAGTGAGCTTTAAGCCCTGCAGTCTGAATGTAGCCCAAGTTACAGGTCAGATTTAATCGAACTTTCATGTATAAACAAGCTAGTTTTTTGTCGAGCTGAGGTACCTGATAATCCTTGACATTTGTTTACGTTTGTTTGCGTCAATTGTTGTCGCCTCTGTAGACGTAGCAGCCAGGTAGAGGCGAGGGATGATGACGCAAACGGTAATCGAGTGCAGGAACATTCGTACCCCGAGCCCTCTCAGCTCGGTATCCAGAAGCAAGACAAGAACGTAGATAAAGGCGTAGGGGAAGGGGCAAGACAGAGTAATGGGATGCAGCCTAAGTGTACCAGGATAGTTACTCAAATCTAGTATTCTGAATTTGTACTTTTGGTATTTAGTTACTTCACAGCATTTATGGGTTTTCTCTTTCCTTTAGTCACTCCCCCTTCTTTTTCTGTCTCCATCCCTCTCTCTCTCTTCGAGGCCCATACATAATTACACTGAAGCTGGTCCATTGGTTCCAGCTAATGTCCTGTTTGCAGATGTGAGTTTCCTAAAGGTGAGTGGCCCCTCCACCCCTGTGTTTCCTGGGTCACCTGCTTTACGGGGCCACATTCCCTCATATTCCCTCGTTTGGGGCCCATTAGCGAGGAAATGGGGCCGCCAGCGATATAGCCCCCCCCCTCAAACCCCCCTTTAAGCCCCCTATCCCGCTCTCCCCGCCCATCCAGTCCGGTCCAGTCATCGCTCCCTCCTCCCCTTCTCCTCATCCCCCTCTTCTGTATTTTCGCAGTGTTAACAATCAGTGCATGGCCCACAGTGTTCCGGGGCCTAATTGGTAAACCGTGGCGTTGATTGTGATGGATGGAGAGGGGGGGAGGAGGAGGGCGCTCAAACCAGGCTTTTATGTCAGAACTGAGGCCCGCACTGCAAAAAGCTAAATCTAGGCAAGTTAAAATGACTTTAAAGATGCACTGCCCAACTTTTCTGGTGGAGGATCTGTGACAAAGAGCACCTTGGTCCCTGTATACTCACATATTTGTTGATTTTTCCATGAAGTTATTTATCTCAAGGGAAACAACTACAAGCTACGTTATAGGTCAGATCTGTAGAGTAAGTAAGTACATTTTATTTATACAGCACATTTAAAAACAGTGAGAACTGGCCAAAGTGCTGTACAATGTCAAAAAGCTAAAAATAATAATAAATAAATCGGCAGCATAAAATACATAAGAACATTTGACATGGCACAAGTATACATAAGATGAAATAAAAGACAGGATAAAAGATAGAGATAAAAAGAGCTAAGAGGCTTTAGTTTGGATTTAAAAGTGGTGATTGTGGAGATGTAACTCTATTCACAGAGAGAAGCGTTGTATTTTTGAGCAATTGAAACACAGGTAATGAATAATTGCTAGCGAGATGTGTTTAATGGCAAAGGCAAAGCAATAGCATCTCCATGGAGACAAACAATTAGCGGCCCTCCACCTTAGAAGTTACATAGTGCACCTTTAAATTAAGGTCGTTTTCACACCAGGAAAGTCCGATAGTTCACTTGCTTTGGTCTGGACCAAATTTTTTTTTTTTTTTTTTTATTTTGGTGCGGTTCGCTCTCACACTGCACTTTTTTTGTAAGTGGACCAACATCTATAAACAAAACCACGTGTGCTGAGGTCGCTCAGCTATTGGACAGAAATGAGCCATGTCAAAACACGGAAGGAGAGTCATGGCGTTGTGTGCTGTTTTCAATGTAGTCCTAGCAATATGATTTGCTCAGTTTTTACAGTTCGCACAAATGTTTAAGCAGCATCGTGAGGTTTATACTATTTTACAATCAATTTCCAAAAGACGAAGACACAGGGCAAGACGGCTACGGAGGACAGCGCTCATGTGCACACAGCAAGTCACGCACGTAAGTAAGCCTCATTTAGTTTCGTTTCGTTTAGTTTCGTCAGCCTCGGTTTCCCATAATGCTCGACATATGACGGGAGCTTGTTAAGTACAAAAAGTATGTCGGATCGAGTCCGGTCTGCATTCTCACCTCAAACGAACCGCACCAGGATTCGAATGGAACCGTGCCAAGACTAAGCTTTTTAGGTGGTCTCGGTTCGCTTGTTTGCTCCGGATTGAGATTTTTGTTTTTTATTCACACCAGCCCAAAAGGTCCGAATCAAAGGAGCAAATGAACTCTGGTTTGTTTTAAACGAACCAAAAAAGGCAAGTGTGAATACAACCTAAGAATGTTTTACTTTACTTGAGAAGATTCAACTTGAGTAGAAGTAAAATGATCTAACAAATGGAACCAGTGTGTTTTTCTTAATTTGAGCAACATTGGATTTGGTTTCTTATTTAATTACAAAGAGTTGTTGCTTTTCTTATCTTAAAGGTGCACTGTGTAACTTTTCTGGTGGAGGGTCTACCATCTGCTTGTCTCCATGGCGATGTTGTTGCTTTGTCTGGAATGCCCTGGTACAGCATTAAACGTATCCATCCTTACATTTACTCAATAACATGGGTTTTTACTGACTTAAAAACCTGCATTTCTACTGTAAGCGGTCTCGCCTCTCCACAGATCTGACATGTAAGGACCCGTATTACACTATTTTCTGATATGTTATAATGTTTTTTCTTCATCAAAAACATACCTTGCTTTATTCACATGTTCTCTACATATAAATCCTGCATATTTTATACAGAAGGTGCTCCACACCTTCACTTAAACTATCACTTCATGACATCACAAGGTTGAGCAGAGCATTTTGTTGTTTGGAAATGTAGACAGACTAATAATAAAGAATGACTAAAAATGAATGAAACAAAACACAACTCTGGGTATGTTTTTGACACATTTTAACACCGCTTGAATCTCAAAAGAGTCAGTTTTGTGTAATACTGGAGCTTTAAACAGCAAATTTTACAGATTTCTAACCTTAACTGCAGCTACATTATAAAGAATATGCTTGTAGAATGTTACGATGTCCTGGAAACACACGTGTTGCATCCAATCCGGAACTGCAGTTGTAGTCGTTTTATCATTTAAGTCAAATATACCCAAATGAAGTTGCATAACAGTTTGAATCAGCGAGCCACTGCTTTGCCTAAACAAATGAGGCAGACATCCAACTATCCTCTATATTTAGGGTTTACATGAAGGCCTGTCCATCTCCAGTGACGCACACACTTCTGTCCATTTCCACCAATGCTAATCCAGAGCTGCTCTCCGTGTATACAGCGGGGAACAGGCCAACCCCAGGCTTAAGTGATTGATGAGTTTAGCAGGGCCCAGGCCACGACCACAGACACAAACACACATCACTCAGGCCAAAGATAAGCAAATGCTGCAGCCGCTGATGGCTTTAAGTGCTTCACAAACACAGGTAACGCAGGCCTGCTTTCAAATGGAGCCATTACCAAACTGCTGCTGGCTACTGCGACCAGAGCAGGGTATAGGGAAGTATACCGTGGAATACTTTAGGTAGAAATATCTGGTGAGTTAAGTGGTTCTTAAAGCAGAACTATTATGTGAAATCAGCTTTTTAGAGCTTTTAACCATGTTATAGTTGTTTTCCTCCTTGAAGCACAACATGCATAAATCACTCGAAGAGCATGTTTGTGCAATTTTTTATTGCTTATTTTCAGCACTCCATTTCCAAAGTTCAAAGTTCAAAGTTCAAAGTCAGCTTTATTGTCAAAACCATATGTACAGGTTGCACACACAGGATTTGAAATTGTTTGTTTTATTTATTTATTTCATTCATAAAGTATAAAAAGACATTATCAGTGTGATAGCAATGCAAAATATTGAAAGAAAGGGAGCAGAAAGAAGAGTAATCTTATGTTATGTGCCCGCCCCCTCTTGCCTTTTCCAGACATTAACACCGATAGTGACTATAAAACATTCCATCAATACATTCCATTTCAAATTTCAGCGCCCCCTAGGCCCACAGTGAACATAAAACATCTGATAACCAAGATAATAAAAACAATGACTAAAGTACAAAAGTACAGTAAAACTTGTTTATAATACAAATAGGTAAACAAACTGCCAATCATCTCCTGTTTACACTGCACCGGCAGACCCCCAGTGGTCTGTATTACTCTTTTCTCCAATTTAATTTCCTTAATCAGTGATACATGTAGGATTCAGAATCTCCTACTTGCTAATGTGATGTGTAGCTCTCCACAGGAGTGGCTGAGAACTTCACAGGGCTCTTTTGTTGGTTACTGGCCACACCAGCTGGTCAAAGCCTGATCTCCTCAGACCTCAGAAGGTCAGCAAGGCCGGGCCTGGTCAGTACTTGGATGGGAGCACACTGAACACTGTTGTTGTGTTCTCAGGCAAGACACTTCACCCACTAGTATGAAAGTATTAGTATGCCTAGTATGAAAGTGGAGTTTGCCTGGGTGTGTGCTGGTGGTCAGAGGGAACAATGGCGCTTCCGTCAGTCTGCGAATGTGCGAGTGAATGAACAATATTCTGTAAAGCGCTTTGGGTTTTTTGAAAGGCACTATATGAATGCAAAAGGAGAACAAAAATCTGTATAGTTCGAAATTGACAAGTTAAAAAATCATAGGGCTTAGGGGCGTGAAACACAAATTGTACTGTACATATACCACAAACAGACAACTCACTTACACACACTCAGTGGAAATATTGTACTAACCAAAGCTTTTACTCAAGTACAAGTAAAATGTAGTAAAATTAAGTATATTTTCTTCATAAAGTTAGTCATATAAATAACTATTATGTTGTCTGTATATAACCAAAACAAAAAAAGGGAGTGAAAAGGAGAGCAGAGGCAGAGGAAGCTAGTGTGGGTTTCATCTGTTGATCTGGGAGCACCAGGCTTTTATGCAATCATTGCTTCATGTTTGTCTGATACTGCAAACGCTCAGGGCAATTGCACAAAACTAATCAGATATGAAAGTGTGCTTTATGTGATGGTGGCACAGAGAGAGACTGGAAAACATAATACGGTTTATCAAGCAGACTGATCACAACAATCAACTGTGCATCAAGAATAGGTTAAGTGATAATTTAAAGTTGATGTTGCAGATTCACATGCAACAATTACGTTTTTATCAGTAGGAACAGGAAATGGAAATTATGCATTAAATTGTAGATATCAGGTATGTTCCTTCTATAATAATGATCTATTTTAATATTAAAGTATATTATGCTAAATTGACTCTTGTGAGCTTTAAGCCATGGTGGTTTGAGTAACCATTTATTTTTGATGTCATGTAGTGGTAGTTTTCAAGTTTTATTTAGTAGAAACTGGAAATTCCAGGGTTGAAATAATCCAAATCATTCTAGTGAAGGCCATTCGGGTTGAGAGAAGAACTCAAACACAACCCCAAGTATGTTTCTGATGAGGAAACATTATAATATAGATCAGAAAATGGGCTCTTTAACTACATAAAAAAAAACTCAAGGCACAAGAAGTAGCATTTTTGTTAAATATTGTCTTAATTGTACAATCAAAGTTGTGCAAACTCCAACTATTCTGAACATATAGCCAGTCTTCCCACCACACACTTTTGGTTACTGCTCCACCTGTTGAGAATTACGGATATAGGCCATAATGTATATTAGATTAGGGTTACTATGGAAACGAAATTAAGTCCATCCATACTTCCTGTGCTTTAGGGACGCTGTAGGGCTGTACTCAAGGTCATTGAAACAGTAAACAAAAGTCAGCCTTCTTATATACAAAAAGGCACAGTTTTGCATAGAATCTTTGCATAATACCCCTGTCCGTCTCCTACATAGACTATCTGATGACTAAATGATTTTGCATGTAACAGAATGCTGTGGACAGCAAATGACTGTCAGATAAAATATTAAAAACATGAGGCGTGCATATGTGTGTTTACCTCACTACTGCATGAAACAACAGTCTCTTGTATATATTAGTTTTTAAATCTTTTTTTTTTTGCTTGTTTGTTTGTTTTTACATGTGCAAAGACTGCTCTAAAGTAAAAGCCTTTCATATGATCTGTTCATTGACAGTAAATACACAGCCCAGTATCAGAATAAGTCACAAAATAGAACTTGGTTTGAATTAACCTTTCAGCATTACTTAATTTTATCAACCAGTTCATTTAATTCATTTCATTTATTTATTCATTTCAATACATGTAACCAATATACAGTCAAATACATTTGTTTTTTGCTCGAAAAGGAGTGGGAAGAAGGAAACTTGTACAAAAAAAACCAAAAAAAAAAACCTTTTGATCACACATAAGGTGTTTCTATCAGGAACATTTAAAGACCACGACAAGTAAGCATACCAGCAATGGTAAGCACAAAAATACCAACAATGAAAGCAAAACTACAATAACACGCATGTCTACCCACCGTCTCTGGAAATCACGCCCAGAGAATTTGGACCACGAACGAGCTACAAAATGTGAGATGCATTTTTTTATTTGCCTGGAGACACGTGAGAGTGTTTCCAGGCTCGGATGTCCTTTATTCGAGCCTCCGAACCTCTGAAACAGCAGTAGTTTTATTTTCTGTGGAAATGTGTTTTTTTTTTTAATGGAACGCATCTCATATCTTCCTCCGCACTTACACACACGGAAGTGGGGCCAGTGCACAGCGCACCACTAATCCAGGAAACAGTGGCATATTTGGCCCCCCCACCCGCTACACTGGCCTGTCTCTGTCCTCCTTATTTGCATTCAAGCAACAACGCCCAGAATAAAGCGTTTGAGAGACATATTTAATATTCTGACTGTCTTCATGAGGCTTTCTCATGCACTGAGGCTTGATTTTGGAGCAGGATTAATTTACAGTATTAGGGAACCATTAAGGCACAATATAAAAGCATCAAGAAGTACCATGTCATGGGATCTTTAAAATCAATATTGTCAACATAAAGTCTTTGTCACCTATAGACTTAATCACAATGGAAACCAAAAGTTGAGCTCAAATAAAAGTAGGCTTTCTGTTTCACTGTACAATATATTATATAAATACTCATTGGACTACGTTACAGATATGCCCTATACTTTTATCTTTGTACTGAATGTGTTTTTGTCATAATTCTAATTTAGCTTTGTCCTTTAGACTTGGCAGCAGAGGTGAATAGGAAAACACTGTTTAAAAGTCACTGTAAACCAGCTTTTAGGGAGTTCCGTCAATAATGAGCATATTTTTGTCGTTGATTTCCTTACACCATCCACTTCCTCTTCCTGTTTTAACATTGACCCAATTTTCCCACACACACACCTCTGATCTCCACAAGATAAATCTGTATGAGTCTCAGTCAGGGTTCGGGATGTCCTTCGGGATGCACTTTTGGCTATTTGAGTTAATCTCATGTATTTCCAGGTCACATGGGGCTGTGTCAAGGCCTGAAAAATGACAGGTTAAACATCCAATCAAACGCCAAGGCCGGTAGGTCAAAATGGTGGACAAGAGGACAGGTGGCATAAATCAAATCTGTGACGCTGTCCAGTGCAGAAATAACAGTGTGAATACATGGGGGATCTCGTAGTGTTATTCTGTCTATTTAAGACTTGTTCAAGAACACTAGATCTACTATGTCGTCCTATATTCATGTACGAGATGTGTGGTCATAGCTGCTGAGTCATTCAAATCACAATTATTTCTATTTTCTAACTGCTGTCGGGTTGAATTGCACCATATCTGATGTTCTGGGTGGAAATGTGGGGGTCAACATGTAAAACTTACCTACAGCCATTATTTATTTGACAGAAAAGGGCTTTGAGAATTCACCAATATCATTATAGAGCGAACAAACCCATTATTTGTTATTATTGTTGAATTAAGTGTCCTCAAAGTCATGTATAAAGCAAAGTGCAGAGTGTTACCTGTAAATATTCAAAGACTGTTTGAGATGAGAAGAAGCCACTACACTACAAAAGGAGCCTACATGTTTAAAAAAAACAGATTCAGAACCGAGGTTAGAAGAAGATTGACTTTATTGATCTCACACAGGAGAAATTGTCCTCTGCATTTGACCCATCCTGTTATTAGGAGCAGTGGGCAGCACATGACTACGCCCGGGGACCATCTCCATGATCTTATTGTTTGGGTTTGGTCAGGACCTAAGCTGGAGGATTTTTACCTATGGTGCATGTTTTGGGTTGGTGGGGGAAACCGGAGTGCCAGGAGGAAACCCACTCAGACACGGGAGAGACACACAGAAAGGCCCGGGCGACCCGACTCTCACGGCCATACCATCGTGCCACCAACGTGCCACACAAACCCGAAACCTTCTTGCTGTGAAGCGTGAGTGCTAGCCACTCAGTCACCGTGCCGCTTTTGTTATGGAGCGAAGCGTCGCTGTGAAACGAGTTCAATTATGGAAAAGTCTTGACAAAGAAATCAAAGATCAAGTACAATAATGACATTTAAAAATACATAAAATCCAGTGTAATGTGTATGTATGAAAAAGAAAACTAAGTTGTTGTGCATAAAAATGAAGCTTTCTGTTTGCAATTGATTAATAATTGTGATTGAAATGGAATGTATTGATTAAATGTTTTATAGTCACTATCAGTGTTTTTGTCTGGAAATGGAGGGGCAGATAACAGAAGATTACTCTTCTTTCTACTAGCTTTTATTCAATTTTGTATTGTTATCACACTGTTGATGTCTTTTTATACTTTATGAATGGAATAAACAAAATAAATAAATAAAATTAAACACAACAAGGTAACATATAGGCATTGGAAGTGTTCTACATGTATCTCTATGGGGGAATGTTCAGCAGTTACCATGGTGACACAATGCACGCATTAGCAAACACTGCCAAAACGTTATTAGATTGTCTGAAAACACAATCAAAAATACAAAATGGATTTAAACAATACATTATCAGGAGCCTGTGATCTATGCTTTTTTTTTTTTGACGAACTGAACGGTGGCTGAATGGCTAGCACTCACGCCTCACAGCAAGACGGTTCCGGGTTCGATCCCTGGGTTGCTTTGTCCTTTCTGTGTGGAGTTTGCCTGTTCTTCCTGTGTCTGGGTGGGTTTTCAACACAAAAACATGCTCCATGGCTAAAAAATCCTCCAGCTTAGGTCCTGACCAAGCCGAGCAATAAGATCATGGAGATGGGTCCCCGGGCGCCTGAAAGGATGTGCTGCCCTCTGCTCCGGAAGGATGGGTGAAATGCAGTGGATAATTTCCCTACAGGGATAAATAAAGGATAATAAAAACTTACTTGTGATTGTAATGCTACATTTTGGGACTTGTTTAAGTGCGCAAATCAGTTCTATGGTCAGATTGTGTTAAAACAAAGCTCGGATTAAGTGTAACTTGAGTAACAGAGCTTCAGACACAGCAGTGCCGATAGTTAGCATTACAGAGTGGAGCACTTCCTGTACATGACATCACAAGGCGGTGTTCTTTGAAAGAAGAACACAGCCTAAATATACAGGGTTTGTGTGTTAAACAAATAAATGAAACAAAACACAACTCCAGGTCTGTTTTTGATTCATACCATACTCCATACAACTGTACAACAACTCACCTTTATGTAACAGATAATACTCCCTACAACTATACAACAACTCACCCTTATGTAACAGATAATACTCCCTACAACTGTACAACAACTCACCCTTATGTAACAGATAATACTCCCTACAACCGCACAACAACTCACCCTTATGTAACAGATAATACTCCCTACAACCGCACAACAACTCACCTTTTTGTGACAGATAATACTCCCTAGAATTGTACAACTCAGCCTTATGTAACAGATAATACTCCCTACAACTGTACAACAACTCACCCTTATGTGACAGATAATACTCCCTACAACTGTACAACAACTCACCTTTTTGTGACAGATAATACTCCCTAGAATTGTACAACTCAGCCTTATGTGACAGATAATACTCCCTACAACTGTACAACAACTCACCCTTATGTAACAGATAATACTCCCTACAACTGCACAACAACTCAATCTTAAGTAACGGATAGCACTGGTCTACAAGCAAAATGCTTCCAGAACAAAAGTAGTGAAATTTTTCTTGGTTTAGGTCACTAATAAAGAAAAAGTAAGTCAGAAGTGCTGATTGGCTATAGTTTCCAAGATATAGTATTGGGTCAAAATAGGAAATTTATGTAAAATAAGGCAAAAACGGTAGTTTATCAAAAGGTACAGTGTGTCTACAAGCAACCAGTTCTATCTGAAAGCCTGTCTGCACATTCCAATACATTCATTTTAATACAGGGGTGTCCAAACTTTTTTCATCAAGGGCCACATATCTAAACACAGATGAAGCAGAGAGCCGATCGAGGGCCATAGACTGGTGCTCATTCAATGAATAATTGAAATATAATAATAATAATTAATAATAATTCATAGCATTTATATAGTGCCTTTCATGACACCCAAAGCGCTTTACAGTTCATTGTTCATTCACTCCACACTTGGTGGTGGTAAGCTACTTTCTGACGGAAGCGAGGCTGCCAATCTGCGCCATCCACCCCTCCGACTAGGGGTGGGCGATATAGCCTAAAATTTATATCACGGTATAATTTGAACCATAGACGGTAGACGGTATATATCACGGTATACTTTGGTATGTAACAGTATTAACAGCTTCTTAATGGTCACCAGAGCACATGGAAAAAGCATTCAAGCAGGAAGCTGTTTTTTTAAACTATTAAATAACATAAACGTCAAGAATATTACTACAAGAAAATGTATTGTGCAAAACTGTAATTGTAAAAAACATAAAACAAGTAACTTCACTTTCAAGCAGTATAAAATTTGAACAAGGCAATGTAAATCGAAAATGAAACTGCTTTAACATTGGCGCCGGTGTCAGTGCTGATGCATACCTGCAACTCTTCGTCAAGTTCCCATGACTGGAGCGCTTCCCTGAGTCCCTGGGCAATCATCTCCCCTGTATGGTCGTCAGGGAAATACGATGTTTGCAGTACACATGTACTGTTGAAATGGGCCGTACACAGGCATTTGCCGCACAACTTCCAATCGTCATCAATAAAGTGGATTGTCAGGCTGATATACGGGGCCATAGTGCGACTCGACCACAAGTCCGTGGTGGTTGCATAGTGTTTATGTCACGAAGCTCTTTTCCCACTTGATTGCGAACCTCGTCATGCAGTCTGGGCACTTCACCTGGCTAAAATATTTCCGGTTTGGTACCACGTACCGTTGATCCAGCGTCTTCACCATGCCTAGTAAAAAGCCGCTTCTCTCTACGGTTTGGAAAGACACCGTGTCGTTACACAAGAATATTGCGATGGACTTCGTTATGTCAATCCACCGCTGGATTTTTTATCATAAGCTACGCCTTTTGAAAATGCCTGGATGATAGACTGCCGTTGCGAAAGAGCTGCGAAAGAGTTGCGAAAGAGCTGCGCGTGCTCGCGGCTTGCGCATGCTCGTGGCTTACACCGGTAGAAGTTTAATACGAGACTCATACTTTTGTTTCTGAATACTGGACGATTCCCCCGTATTCAGATGACCCTGCGGCTGAAAAAAAAGCGGAACTCTTTCATCTCTGCGCTGCATAGGTTTTCTTGTGCGCTGAGAATGTGCGAGCATTGCGCAACTGCACAGGCGCGCAGCTTAGAGGGAACGTTGCGCATTCGTTGGCTTTCTTCGTACTCGATAACATGTTTAGCTTTTAGGTGGTAGAACAGATTGCTTGTGTTGCCATGTTTTGCGATCACTGTCGCCCAGCATATTCTGCAGATTGTTTTCCAATTTCCTGTTCAGTATCCGACGCCTTGTATCCAAACCATGACCAGATTACAGAAGTTGAGCCGGTCGTTTTCATGAGCTCCTCCTCCCCCATGTGCTCACTGCTCGCAGCGATTTTTCCTCCTTCCTTGTTGTGGTGACGCAATGAACTATCGCGATAGGAAGGTATAACCCAAATCTCTACCGTTGGCCAAATTTATACCGCATACCGTTTATACCATTTATACCGCCCACCCCTACCTCCGACCATCTCGAACACTCACGCAGACACCACTTTCATACAAGGCAATGTGGGTAAAGTGTCTTGCCTAAGGACACAACGACAGTTTTTGCAACTGGCGCCCCACTGTGGCACCTGGAATTCCCAGCGGTCTCCCATCCAAGTACTAACCAGGCCCTGCTTTGCTTAGCTTCTGAGATCTGACGGGATCAGGCTTTGACAGGCAGGTATATATGCAACATATATACCTGCCTGTTTAACACATTAGTATGAGCTATCAGTCCTTTATTCATGTTAAGATCCTCAAAATGACACAATAAATATTAAATATTGTCTTATCAAGGTAGATTTTCCAAAAACTTGCAGTCAAAAGTTATGTTCAAGGTAATTTGGGCCAATTCACCTGGAAGCCTGAGGGCCAAGAAAAATTTGTTTGAGGGCCACATTTGGCCCACGGGCCATAGTTTGGACATGCCTGTTTTAATATGTCTACAGTTTTAACATCATATATATTTTTTTATTTCACATAAGAGAGATGCCTCGAAATTGTGTGCGCCTGATGTCTTAAGATATTTCTTTTTTATTTATTGACGGATAAAGAAGTGCAAGTTAAATATTTTCAAAATATAAGCATAATTTTTAAGCAAAAATGCCTAAATCTATTGTATAAACAAATGTGATTTTGATGTAAAACAACATCATTAAATATCTTGAATACATTAGCTAACCAGCACAGTTATCAATTGATTTTCAGTTTATCTTATCAATATAAATGAGATTTAGCCACTTTTATCTTGGAAGCAGATCGAGTCCAAAAATTTGTAGACCAGTGTGATACTCCCTACAACTGTACAACAACTTAAGTAATGGACAACCTTATGCTCTGTCAATCAGTACATTATTGCACTGCCGTTCTTGTCTCCTGTATATAGCTGTGATTTTATATTTTATTACTTATTTTTCTATCTTATTTTGACTTGTACATATACATTTTTTATTTTTATAATTATGTCTATTTTTGTTGCTCTCTGTTATATAATATATTTGATTAGTGAGCTACTGGATCCAAATAATTTCCCTTGTGGATCAGTAGTTTGTCTAAGTCTAAGTCTAAGATGAGAAAACATTAAAACAGGTCAGAAAATAGAGAAATAAGGGCTAAATCTATATTTGTAACTCCCCTGGGATACATGTCGATAAAGTTCACTGTTTTTTATGGTGGATGTCTACTTCATTCACATGGATTTACTGTAATGTCCAGTTTGACGTCAAGCGGCATACCACTCGCACCAACGCTAAACGCCCGTGACCAAATCGCAGATCTAAATCTAAAAATACACAATGCCTTAAACTGAAGCAAATAATTCAATCAGGAAACAGGAATGTACAAATTGGATCGGAAAATGTAGCAGGTTTGTGAGGGTTCATGCGTCGCACAGCTGGAGCGCGGTGTTAGTGCACAGTGTTCTTGAACTGGGCCCAAACAGCTGAGCGGAGATGTGGTTCTCAGCAGGTATCTGGACGTCTTCAGGACTGTACATCCTGATTCCTCATTTGTTCCATATCGCAGTCATGTTTGAGCGAGCTGTCATCGTCATACCAGGACGAGGATGGAAATAAAAAGAAGGGCTCTCTATATGATCCAAAACACCAGAGAAGAGAGACATGGAGAGACAGAGGTGGAAATGCGACCGGATGTCAGATCAGACATGACAACAAAATTAGTGCTGTCAGAAAAAAAAATGAATCTAATTAATTACAGGATTTGTAATTAATTTATCTAATTAATCGCATTTTAATCTCATAAAAGAGAGATTGAGAGAGAGAGAGACTGAGAGAGAGAGACAGAGAGATAGAGATTGAGAGAGAGATTATGAGAGACAGAGAGACTGAGAGATTGAGAGAGAGATTGAGAGATTATGAGAGAAAGAGAGAGAGAGACTGAGAGAGAGAGTTTGAGAGAGAGAGAGACTGAGAGAGAGAGAAAGAGAGAGAGACAGTGAGATTAAGAGAGAAAGATAGAGAGAGAGAGAGAGAGAGAGATTGAGAGAGAGATTATGAGAGACAGAGAGATTGAGAGAGGGATTGAGATAGAGAGATTATGAGAGAGATTGAGAGAGAGAGAGAGAACTTGAGAGAGAGAGAGAGACTGAGAGAGAGAGAGAGAGAGAGAGAGAGAGTGAGATTAAGAGAGAAAGATTGAGAGAGAGAGAGAGATTGAGAGAGATTGAGAGAGAGATTATGAGAGAGAGAGAGATTAAGATAGAGAGATTATGAGAGAGTGAGATTAAGAGAGAAAGATTGAGGGAGAGAGATTGAGAGAGAGAGATTGAGAGCGAGAGATTGAGAAAGATTGAGAGAGAGAGAAATTGAGAGAGAGAGATTGAGAGAGAGATTATGAGAGAGAGATTGAGAGAGAGATTATGAGAGAGAGAGAGATTGAGAGAGAGAGATATTGAGAGCGAGAGATTGAGCAAGAGAGATTGAGAGAGAGAGACTGAGAGAGAGAGATTGAGAGAGAGATTATGAGAGAGAGACTGAGAGAGATTGAGATTGAGGGAGAGAGAGAGATTGAGAGAGAGCAAGAGAGAGATTGAGAGAGAGCAAGAGAGAGATTGAGAGAGAGATTGAGAGAGATTGAGAGCGAGACATTGAGAGAGAGCGATTGAGAGAGAGAGATTGAGAGAGAGAGATTTAGAGATTGAGAGATTGAGAGAGACAGAGAGAGAGAGATTGAGAGAGAGAGATTGAGAAAGAGATTGAGAGAGACAGAGAGGGTGAGATTGAGAGAGAGACTGAGAGAAAGAGATTGAGAGAGAGAGAGAGAGAGAGAGATTGAGAGAGAATGAGAGAGACTGAGAGAGAGATTGTGAGTGAGTGAGTGAGCGAACGAACAAATCCACTTTGCGATTGAGTTTGTCAGTTTTTCTGTGTTCGCTTTGCTCATTCATTTCCCAAATTCTGGGAGCGTGGTTTGTTGAGGTGCACTTCAACAAATTTGTCCGGATGTGTTTAGCATTCAAATGATCCGTCAGGCTGGAGCAGCTTCGGTGATCAGAAAATTCTTTCTTACCAAAGCTACAAACCACCGCGTTGTTGTTGATCTTTGTTCTTTTTATAAATAAACTTGCCGTTCAAAGGCCCTGGCAGCGATTTGCTCACCGCACGCCAAATTTAAAATGTGCGCACATTGAATTGCCACTCATAATTTATTGTGTACATTTTTATAACGTGTTAATTTGCAGTGTAATTAATTAATCAAATTAACGTGTTAAACTGACAGCCCTAAACAAAATATTTAGGTAAGCCTTATTGTGCAGTGAGTTCCAGTTTTCCAGATGTGTTAATCTTAAATGCAATATCCTACCTTATGTTTATCATTTTTGAAAAACAAAACATTACTCTTCAAGTTCCAAATGTAATCATAGCATCCTATTTATTCACCGGTGATAAGTTTATAAGATCTTTTCACAACTTTCAGAGTATAACTTTTACATATTCTTCAAGTTCATAATGCTATCCAAGCATCTTTATGCAGCGTGATGAGTATATAAGCTCTTTTCACAACTTTCAGAGAACAACAACTAGCATGACAACAGCGCACCAGCCTTATTTTGACTCTAGAGCAGCTTTTATATATTTACATCACCTATTCTTCTAGTTCCTAATACTATTATATCCTAATGAGTTACTGTGACGAGTTTCTAAGCTCTTTTTAACATTATTAGGCCAGAGCAGAGTTTAGCTAGCATGGTAACAGCAACTATTTCCTGGTTTGCAGAGGATAAAAATGGTTTATAATTCAGTGCATTTTGACTCTAGAGCAGTTTTTAAAATATTCTTTTACATATTCTTCAAGTTCCTAACGCTATCCAAGCATCCTAATTATTCACCAGTGATCCGTTTATAAGCTCTTTTCACAACTTTCAGAGGCCAGAGCAAAGTTTTGCAGTCATGGCTAACAACAGCTAGCATGACAACAGCGCACCAGACTTATTTTGACTCTAGAGCAGCATTTTATATTCTTTTACATCACCTATTCTTCTAGTTCTGAACACTCTTATCATCCCAATGAGTCACTGTAATGATTTTTTAACTACTTTTCACAACTTTCAGAGGCCAGAGCAGAGTTTATGCTAACAGCAACTACTTCCTGGTTTGCAGAGGATAAAAATGGTTTATAATTCAGTGCATTTAGACTCTAGAGCAGTTCTTTATACTCTTTTACATATTCTTCAAGTTCCTAACACTATCCTAGCATCCTACTTATTCAGTGTGATGAGTCTATAAGCACTTTTCACAACATTCAGAGCCCAGAGCAGAATTTTGCCGTGACAATAAAGCCAACAACCACTAGCATGCTAACAATGCACCAGCCTTACCTCCTGGTTCGCGGAGGGTAAAAAATGGTTTATAATCTAGAGTATCTTTTTACATATTGAGGGGAAATGCATTTATTAAAATCATTTCTTGTGCTAGTGTCATGGTAGTTTAACAATCTAGACAAACCCTGTACCACATTTATACCAAAAATAACCTTTACCTTATAATCCAATATCTTCACTTATATTTTTCCATATGTGTTTTATCTACGTATGTAACCGGGATTTGCAGCGAGTGGCAACAGTACATTTCGATCTCTATCTTAAGCACAAATAGCCCTGAGAGTTACTTTGGCCTGTAAATTGAATTAGGTCAAAGTAAAGTCCATGAGAAGTCCATATGTGCATAAACATGAAGCACAGCGGTACAGGGATAGCACATGTTATGGTACAGCTCTTGTATATTTATGTATTGTGCGTGTGTTGTGGATCCTATGTGTTTAAAGAAGAGCTGCTGACGTTACACTAAAGCCAGCCTGATCCGGACAAACATTTGTACCATAGCAGTTTTATTTAGAAAGCACTGTACATTTGGCTGTTTACGAGTCGATGCTGTATATAAACAAAACAGGCCAAAGCATAAAATATACAATACAAAAGTAAATCATATTCAGTACTGAATTTAAAAAGGCTCATGGTGAAGTTTCGGACCATTCAGAGGCTTTCAGTGCTATAAGAATTTTGGACTACAGTGTGTTCGGCTGACAGGGCATCGACAGCTTTCATAACGGTTGGATTTTGTAGGGATTCTTCTGTGTTTTTACAATGTGAGCTTTAATATGATATGAGCTTTTTCTGCACCGTGTCCTGCCAGAAAAAGCTACATCGAGAGCAGCTGAGAGATTCGTGGGTGTCTCTCTCCCCTCCCTGCAGGACATCTACCGCACCCGCCTCACCCGAAAAGCCCTCTGGGTGACCCCACCCACCCACTGCCTCTTCAGTTTGCTGCCATCAGGAAGGAGACTGAGAAGCCTCAGGGCCAAGACCAGCAGACTGAAAGACAGCTTCATCCACCAAGCTGTCAGGATGCTGAACTCTCTCCCTGCCCTCCCTGCCCCAGTGGCACTGCTGCTTAAATGACACTGACTCTGCTGCTTAAATGACACCATTTGAGCTTTATTACACTATACATTGTGTGTTTTACCTATTTGTATTATATACAAGTTTACTGTACTTTTGCTACAGGTATATGTGATGTTTTAGTCATGGTGTTTATTGTCTTGTTTATCAGATGTTTTATGTTCACTGTGGGCCTAGGGGGCGCTGCAATTTCAAATCCTGTGTGTGCAACCTGTACATAAGGTTTTTGACAATAAAGCTGACCTTGAACTTTGAACTTTAAAATATTTTTTAGTTGTCAAAGCTCCTAAAAGTCAGCTTTGTAAGAGTTAATCTGAGCCCCCACTAGCTCAGCTCTAGCAGCTTAATTAAGCATAAAATAATTTTCCTTGTAGACTTAAAGTTTATCCAAGTCTAAGCTTGCGCTCTGATTGGTCAGAACTGCACATTTCTGATGTCACATGTTTTGTGGCGTAAGGTCAGTATTCAGGAAGTAATGCGGAAGTAAAAATCTTTTTTGCACCAGTGAGCCCAGACCATTGAAAACCATACGCCATCTTGGTGTCATCTTCCAGATTTTATTATAGTTCTATGGTTATGACCAAAGAAAAAAATGCATTTGTATTTGATAAAACTTAACTTAAAACTTCAACAAATGTTCTTTTTTTGGTGCTGAAGAAACCTGATTTGACACAGAAATAGTTTGAACAAAAGACATTCAATACAAAGTACAAACGTTTCCATTTACAGCCATTTTCAAACATCAGACTGCACATTTTGATTGATTGACAGAGCATTGCAGAGCGGGCCTTGCTGATAGCTTCACCTTGTGCATTCATGCTAAATAAAATGCTGACTTGTTAGTTTGGCTCAGACACTATAAACTGTGGTCTGAGACACGTTTGTGAAGCGGCTCTTTGATGCAGTGAGCGTGACACACTCCAGACGCCTCACGCCTCAACACTCACCCTGTGTGGTGTGGTGTGGACGGGCGGGGCGGGGCCTGGCACAAAGGGGCGGGGCTAATCTGTTTAAGCTGCACAGAGGTTATCAGAATGGAGAGTGTTAAATAACCCACATCTGGATATACAAAGAAGGTTTAACTAATATGTCAAAAGAACCCAATACCAGGTTGGATTCACATAATTTCTATATCCCCATAGTTTAAAGGTTCTATATTACACAAAAAAGTTTTAAGATACTTTAGAAAATTGATACCTCCTTAAAAATATGCATGGAGTTGTGTTTTCATCAGTCAGTCTACATCTCCAAACCTCAAAACTCTCTGTTCCACCTTGTGATGTCAGGAAGCGGTAGTTTTCAAGTGAACATTTACCTTTTACCTTTAGTTCAGCAAAGATCAGCAAATCAAGAGCTGAAATGATCCAAACCAATGGATTCACACAATTTCTGTATGACGTCACAAGGTGGAACAGA
Organism: Paratrypauchen microcephalus; assembly: GCA_036785185.1. NCBI lineage: Eukaryota > Metazoa > Chordata > Actinopteri > Gobiiformes > Gobiidae > Paratrypauchen > Paratrypauchen microcephalus. The sequence continues at coordinate 2,677,364 of JAVJIX010000001.1, forward strand.
GTGTTTTCAGTTTGAGAGCAGAACTCAGCCTCAATATGCAGGATTTGTGTGTTAAACATGTGTGAATGAAAGAAAACACAACTCCAGGTCTGTCTGTGATGAGGAATCAGCGTTATAACATACAGCTCTGGAAAAAAAAAATAAGAGACCACTGCATTTTTTTCTGAAATCAGCATCTCTACATGTATTACAGCCATTCCATTCCAGCGTCTGTTGAATTCCAACACAAACACAAAGCTGAACTACTTCAGTTCTTGCACCAGGAGAGGAATAACCCAATAGTCACCCAAGAACAATGTGAAAGACTTGTGGAGAGCATGCCAAGACGCATGAAAGCTGTAATTAAAATATGGGTTATTGCACCAAATATTGATTTCTGAACTCGTCTTAAGTGTAAACATTACTATTATGTTGTTTTAAAATGAATTGTTTCTTTCTTTCTTGTTTCTTTGCATTGTTTGAGGTCTGAAAACATGTATCTTTTTTGTTATTTTGACCATTTGTCATTTTCTACAATACAATAAATACTCTAAACAATAATATTTTAATTTGGAATTTGGGGGAAATGTTGTCAGTAGTTTAGTAGACTCAAGCAAAAATGTTCCTTTTGCCCAAACACATACCTATAAGTAGTAAAATCAGAAAAACTGATAATTTTGCAGTGGTCTCTTATTTTTTCCACAGTTGTAGATCAGAAAATAGCGTAACATGGACCCTTTAAAACGGCGCTGGAGGACAAGTGAGAATCCGGTGGTATAATTTACTGAGAACTGTTGTGTGGGAGCATGGAGGACATAAGCTTGTGGGCTGAGCATTGGACAGAATCTTACCTCTAACCATAAGGAGGGTTCGAATAGGGCCTGGGAGAGATCACTAAATTACTCTAACATGCACGGGTGACATCTAAAACCTCTTTATGCGTGTTGATGAGGGAACAGCATGGTAGGAAGCTCAGAAAAAAAACTGTTTTGCATATTCTTTAACTGTCAGAGAGCAGATTTGTTGACCTGGTTTGTGGTTAATATCTCTACCACATGTAACGAAAACTGGCACAAAGTTCAGCGTCTTCTCTGTCCGCATAAATAAACCAAAGAGAAGCTATTTTTTCACAGACCCCAAAGACATGGTGGGACTTAAAACCATAAAATGAATGTTACACGTTTATAGATGAACTCCTCACAAATAAGGATAAGATTCCACATAGACTTATATAGACTCCTTTTCTGTCTGAAATTATGTCGTAATATTACATTTCACAGATTGAACCTGCCTATAACAAGGGAATTTACAGCACTACGCTACATTCCATCCAGATCTGTGGAGAGTCACCCCTCTTCACAGAAGGAATTATTGTATTTTTGAGCAACACCTGTAATGAATAAATGCTCGATGTATATGCTTAATGTCATACCATGGAACATTCCAGACAAAGCAATAACATCTCCATGGAGACAAGCAGGTACCTTTAAATACTTAAGATTGAATTTAAATATAACACCAAAAAAGGTATCAAAATAGATATCAATACACCAAGTACAACAATCTCCAAACTCTTCTCCTGGCCACTACTAGTATTACTACAATGAATTATTTTTGATGCATGCATTTTCTTTCTTTCTTTTTATTTAAAAGGGACAATGCATATTCATGAACATATACTTGTAAATACGCCAGAATTAGCTTGAAGGTTCTTTACATCTCTAGTCCCGAGCAGGTCAGAGAGATAGAAGCAACATAAGACAACTTCACAAACTGTCAATGACAATTCATAGGACAAACATGATAGAAACAGCACAATAAGGGCCTGTTTACATGAGAAGGCTTACGGGTAAAAACAACAAAATATTTTATCGGCAGTGCCTTTCGTTTAGACCAGGAGTGTCAAACTGTTCCACAAAGGGCCGGTGTGGCTGCAGGTTTTCTTTCCAACCAACCAAGAGCACACCTTCAACTGTCTGAAGACTGAGATCAGTTGATTAAATGAGTCAAGTCTGGTGTGCTGCTGCTTGGTTGGAAAGAAAACCTACAGCCACACCGGCCTTTTGTGGAACAGTTTGACACCCCTGGTTTAGACGGTGACGGCATTTTGGGGCTTAAAAATGTAAAAAAAAGAAACCGCCCTCCAAAGTGGAAAACTTGAATACGCTCCGCCGTAGCATTTTCATCTACACTGCCCAAGACGCAAAACTCTGGTCAAATCTGCTGACGTTGCGTATGCGTTTACATCACATCGGTCCATATATCAGTGTACTTTGTTTGGCAGGACACACCTTGTTGCGCTTTTGTTGCTTTGTAGTCTACGTCTGACCACACTATTTATTTATATTTTTTTGCTACCGGTAGCCATGTTTTGTTTTGCTTTTCGCGGCGCATATGAGAAGAACGAAGATTCTACGCATGCGTGATGCACATAGTGATGCATACCCAATCGAATTCCACACACTTGCGTCACCGTATGCACGCAGATTTCCTCCCGAAAACGCTCGTCTAAACACGGAATAAAAAGTGAAGACGCAAAGCCATTGTTGCGTCTTCTGTTCAGACCGTCATCATATAAACGTAGCCTAAGACACAATCATGACATACAATACTGACATTTACATAGAAGCACAACATTAGTGATCACAGATTTGATTTCTCTTAAACCATCATTTCAGATTTAAGGTTTTAAATTTCCTGAATGTGGTAGAGTTTCTTATTGCAGCTGGAATGTTGTTCCAGATTTCTGTACCCTTGACTGATAACTTATGTTTTATTTCTGTTTCCAGATGGATTATTTAAACGCCTTGTATACTGCACTTGTTTACAATAGCAATTTCTACTTTGAATGAATGAATAGATTTATTGTATTGTATGTAAATGGTAAAACACTATCCAGAGAGAATGAATTCCATCAGCACATTTCAACACTTCTGAATAAAAGTCCAAACTAATTGAATCCCACCTCTTTGACCCTTGTGTTACATCTGATATTTATGAGAAAAACACACACATGCACACATCTGGAGATAGTGTCCAGTCTGCCACACCTCCTCACGGGTCAATCCTTAAACTCACACTTCGTCCTAGATCAAACGCACCCTCCAGACCCTGACCCACTCCCAAACGCACCCCTGCACCCAATCACCCCTCCGCCCTCTCCCTTCTGGACGGGCTCTCGCTTTGACCCTGTCCAGACCTTCCCACAAGACAAACAGTCATGAGCCTCACCCTGGACCTCACAGCGAACAGCACAGCCCTGAATCATGAGAGATACAGCAGCTTATCTGAGGTCGTTCAAAGATCAACCGTGGAAATAACATCAGCGTTTTATTTGAGGTATAAACTTGCATATCTGCAGTGTCAAATGTCGAAAACCGCATTATTTTTGTTATAAAATTATGCAAGGTTGACTTTTAAAAGTTCTTAACCACAATATTAAAAATTATAAAGTTGTTTTTTTTTGTATTGGCGTATTGGCAGAATTTTCACCAGATGCTCAATGCACACTTTAACAAACTCAGCCAAAAAGTTTTAAGATACTCTGAAAACTATGGAAAAAACACATTTTCACAGTCCTGTTTAGACTTAGGCTACGTTCAGACTGCAGCCTGGAGTGACCCAAATCTGATTTTTCCGCCTCTATGTGACCTGTATCTGATCTTTTAATAACAGTTTGAACGACACAGATCCAGTTTTTTCAAATGCGACCCAGGCAACTGAGATATGTGGTCCTAAAACTGATACATATCCGATATTTCGACATGCGACATTCATCTGACCTACACTTCATCAACAAGTGACAAACATCACTATTCTGCGCTGAAGTAGGCGGAAACTGAACAGAACTGGACCATATTTTAGGAGACAAGCCCAGCGTTGAGCCGATAGAATTGCTGGATAGCTGCGTTACTGAAGAGAAACCCACAAAAGGCCATGGACAAAACATTGCCCTTCACCTTCTCATCTCCTCTCTAAAACAAATAAGTTGTACATGTTCTGGCTCCGGTACGACAGCAACTTTAAAATCTCCAGCCGCTCAATGCTAGTGTCCATGTTTAGGCGACTTCCGTAAACACTGAGCACGCTCGCTGCACGTGACCTCGTCGTGTCCTCCAAGGCGCATGCGGGACACTTTTGGGGTGTTTAAATTCACACTGGAGATCACAGACAAGTCATACAAATGTGAACGACCTCGCAAAAAAAAAAATCGGATTTCACAAAAAATTCCGAATTGAGCTTTAAGCCCTGCAGTCTGAACGTAACTTTAGACTTAGACAAACTAAGGGAAATTGTTTGGGTACAGTAGCTCACTCATCACAATATATAACAGAGAGTAATAAAAAATAGATGGAATAGCAAAAAAAGAGCAATAGACCAGTGTCAAATGAGCCATAATTATAAAAATTAAAAAATATATATAATAAATGTATATGTACAAAGCAGAATAAAATAGAAAAATAAGTAATAAAATATAAAATACAATATCAAATAAGATGTCCAATGACAGCTATATACAGTTGTAGGGAGTATTATCTCCTCTGTCCCTCTATGGTCTGGTGCAGTGGGTGAGCAGGAGTGTCCATGATGGAGAGCAGTTTGTCCAGTGTCCTCCTGTCCCTCACTGTGACAAATGTCTCCAGCTCACAGCCGATCACGTGACCAGCTTTGCGGATCAGTTTGTCAATCCGCCCAATGTCCCTTTTACTGGTACTGCTCCCCCAGAAGACCACAGCCAAGTCCAGGGCGCTGACCACCACAGTGTTTGACAGTGTTTGCTAATGAATTGTGTCTCAGTGGTAACTGCTGAACTTTCAACCAAAGAGATGCACGTCTCTGCATGTCACTGTGAAATATCAGTATTGGCACCACTGAGTGATAAAGCAAAGCCTGTGTGCCAAAGTGTTTATGTGGTTTAATAACAGAAATGAATCCAATGACTTCCTGTTCAAAATTGCAGAACTGAAAGATCTTCAGTGTAATTCCACCATAACAAGCAGTACATTTTTGATTACTTGCTCTTATTGTTGAAAAATGGCTATGTAATATGTATGTAGGAGATAGGGGGTACGCAAGAGTCAAACAAATCATAACTCAATTATCCATAAAGATTGCACCAGTTTCTACAGCAACTATATTAAATATTTTCACATTAAAAAAATAAAATACACATTTGATGAATACTTTAGTTTTATTTGAATCTTTCAGAATTCTGACAAACGTTTAGAAATGTTCTTTTGTTCTGTCCTGCCTTAGGACAACGGATGTAAAGTAGCTGTTGTGCTAATTCCAGCATATTTACATTGATGCTCTTTGTTGACATGTTGATTAATATACATTGTAAAATAAATAAAATAAAATAAAATCGAGGGAAAACCAAACGTGGCTGTAAAAACCTGGGTTATACAAGGTCACTGCAATCATTGTAAATTCTGAAAATAAGTCTTCACAATCATATTACAAATGACCTACAGTATATTCCCATAAAAGCCATTGTAAATGTGTTTACCTTGTACGGCGTGGACTCTTGTGTGTTCCAGCGGGCTAATGACAGTGTTTAAGAGCAGATCAAATGTCTTTTGTCAGCCCAGAGCACTGAGTCACTACTACACAAACATCAGCTGCAGTGGACACAGTGAAGACATGTGTGACCAACAGCATCAGATACACACCGTCACAACTTATGTCCCTGTATCAGACTGTAACACACTGAAGAGGATGGGACCTGTGCGTAGAGTGGAGAATATTGATATCAAAAGTGGAAGTTGATGGTTCAATTCCTGCTACCACTATTTCCTACATGCCTTTGGGCAAGAAACTACACATTTGTTCCTGGCTGTGGCAAGACCAGACACAACTCGGGATTTCTGAACACAAATATCGTGTTAGAAGTTTTTTTTTTGTTTGTTTTTTTCAAAATTTGTGATTTTCGGTTTTTTTTTAGAATATGCTAGTTGAGATCATGAAGAAGCTACTCCATGTTTCAGATAACAGCATTGGCTGCTTTAAAAGCATACATTTTGTCTGTGAAATTGGCTTGTTTTTCAGAAAGAGTCGAGGCGTGCATAAATTACCATACTGCTGCTGCGGACCAATCACGTGACATTAGCACTCTTTTGTTTACTTTTCCCCCTATCAGCTGTGAGCAGTTCGTGAATATGTAGCTGCATTTCAACAGTATAACGACTATGAAAAAGGAGAAAATCCGTAACTGAAAATGCTACATATGAAGGAAGGAGTCTCTCCTCCGCATGTTTTGGACACATCTGTTCCTCCGAAGCTCATGTACAGAATGCGATCAGATACACTTGCTGCCGAAAGATCGTGGATATGCGAATAATTGGACTACGAGGCAAACTATTCGGGTACACTACTAGTGTACCCGATGATGTTTGCAGGAACACATTTACTTTACAGACTTTAGGACATGTTTAAATACTAATCCAGCTGTCATGTGGCGATCATATTTCATGACGGCCGCTGCAGTCAGCAGAAAACTTTAAACTAATGTTTGCGTGGACTGCTGTATCTGTGACTGATGGTGGTAGGCCTTTGGCGCAGTTAGGCTCCGTTTACACGTAGCTGGGTATGTTGTGAAACAAATATTTTTCTCCCTCTGTTTTCCAAAATAAGGCTCTGTTTACACCTGCACTGGTATTTTTAAAAACTGAGACATTTCCCTTCGTTTGTACCCATCTTTTACATGCAAACGCTGAATTCGGCTCTGAAAACTGAAGGAATATCAATAATATAAACACCAAGTGATTTGCTTGAATATCACTTACATTACTTAATGTTTATAGGAAACACTGAAAATTACATATGGATTATTTGACCTCGGGAGTTAATGTGTGCCAGGAAGGGAGAAAGCGAGGTTGGGGAGTTCTGTGGAATTTATGACAGGAAGGATCTGGTTCTGGTGAGCGCGCTGTGGAAGAAGGCAAGGCTGGTGCAAAAGAAGACTGGGCGGATGTGGGCCGGAGCAGAAGGCGGATCCTGAATCAGCATATTATTTGCATATTGTATTTTATCTGTGTGTGAGGGAGGAGCAAGTTGTCAGTTCACTGCTCCTAGCATAAGACTTACTACTGTAAGCTCTAGGGAAGGCTGACCCACAGCTCTGCTTTAGACTTTTTGTTAGGGACATAAACTTTTGATTTATTTGACATTTTTGAATCTTGGTCATCTTTAGATAAGAACACGCTATACATTCAACAAAACGAAAGCCAATCAGAATTGCACTTTTGGCCTAAAACTCCATTCATCTCGCTTTACACACAAACGCGAAACCGTAGTTTTTCAGAATCTCCACTCTAACCGGAGTTTTTAGAAATATTCGTTTTCAGAGGCGAATTCGCTGTTTGCGTGTAAAAGATGGGTACAATTTTCTTCTTATTTTGTTCTTATTTTTTTCCAGAGCTGTATGTCAAAGAAGCTCTGTGTGCGTGAAAATAACTCTTGGGGACAATAAAAGTCTAAAGTCTATGATCTATAAACCCTCTTTATTCTAATTCTCTAGAGTTAATACAATGCATATGTTTAGACAAGATAAATGGCAATGAGGTCCAGGATGATTGTACAGCACCGTTACATAAATCCTCCATGAATACAACTCATTTCCTTGTTCTCGTTCACACAGGCCCAAACACAGAATTACACCGTCAGCCTTCAAGGTCACTGTCATAACACGGGACATCCCACGCAGACAGCAGCTCTGACCCACCACAGCCTCTGCTCCGGCTCAACCTGGACCAGGGGGCAAACCTGACCAAAAACCATCTTTACGGAGATTACTAACCTTCATGACTAATTAGAGAGGTGTTCCATTTGGTGTGTTGAAAAAGCGGTCAGAGCAGGAGCCAATGACAGAGCAGCAGCGTTCCCATATCACAGGGATGTGGTGGGCTGTTTGGACGGGGCGGTCTCTCATGTGGGCAGGTCCGGGGAGACGTTCGCAGGAGATGAGTGGGTGGACGCAGCCGTGTGTGGCGCAGTGTACACAGTTCTCAGTTTGTTTGTTAGGCTCCATCTGCACAAAGTGTATTTAGGCTTATTATGGTTCATTATTGCAGCTAAATATAGAAGAAAAGCTGACTGAATTGACACGTATTGAGGTAAGGGGATCCCCAGCTGGAGAGGATAATGCCAAGGTAAACCGTATTCCCAGCAAACACTCATTACATAATAGAGGCATGGACTGGCTGAACTCTACATTATGTGTGTGCTGCTTTCCTGCATTTAAAAAAAAACAACTAAAAAAATCTCTGAAACCTGGAAATAAATGATCTATTTTCTATGTTCTAAATTATTAATTGATATAATAAATAGCTAGAATTTAAAATGAAAATGAAAATACATAATACATCAGTTTCTCTTGAGATTTTTGTGTATTTTTGTGTAAGTAAAACATAGTTAAGGTGCACTATGCAGATATGGTTTTGCCTGGAATGTTCCACAGTATGGCATTAGTGATTTTGAAGGTAGGTTTGAGCAGTGTATAAATTAAATAAACGCAAGACAGAGAAGTTACGTATATAATCATTTTAACTAGGGATGCTCCGATAATAATAAGATATTGGCTTCAGTTTTGCCATATTGGGTGTTGTGAGTAGAAGTTGTCCAGGTAGAATCCACAGCAAAAGGAGAAATTACATTTGTCAACTGGACAAAAGTTTATTTGGTCGAATGAAATTACTTTGAAACTACTACACCTACTTGTTTTCAGTTTCTGTTAGTTAGGTAAGCCTATTAAATGTGTAGTTAGCTCCTCCCTTCAGGCAGATATAGGCAGTGTCCACCAGCGTCTGACCAGAACTGAAGAAGCAGCTTGGATGAGCTGCGAAACGTATTTGACCAAATAAACTTTTGTCCAGTTGACAAATTTAATTTCTCCCTTTGCCACATATTGGGTATTGGTGTCCTGGGCCTTTGATTTGAACAAACAAAGTTGTTTTGTAATTGTAAGATAATAATAATTCCATACCACTAATGGTTAAATACTGTAAAGTTATTTTTTTATTTTTTTATTTATTTATTTTTTTAAGTTTTTTTTTTTTTTTTTTTCTTTTTGTTTGTCCGGGGGGGGGGGAGTTTGTTTGTCATTGCTTTTTCAGCTGTAATGGAATTGTGGTTTCACTGTAGAGTGTTCTTAGAATACCAGAGTCAACCTCCAGCAGGTCAGCCATGTCCACTCCACATGTCCACTCCTCATGTCCACTCCCCATGTCCACTCCTCATGTCCTCTCCCCATGTCCTCTCCTAATGTCCACTCCACATGTCCACTCATCATGTCCACTCCCCATGTCCACTCCTCATGTCCTCTCCCCATGTCCTCTCCTAATGTCCACTCCACATGTCCACTCATCATGTCCACTCCACATGTCCACTCATCATGTCCACTCCACATGTCCACTCACTCCACATGTCCTCTCCTAATGTCCACTCCACATGTCCACTCATCATGTCCACTCCCCATGTCCACTCCTCATGTCCTCTCCCCATGTCCTCTCCTAATGTCCACTCCACATGTCCACTCATCATGTCCACTCCACATGTCCACTCCACATGTCCTCTCCTAATGTCCACTCCTCATGTCCACTCCACATGTCCACTCCTCATGTCCACTCCTCATGTCTACTCATTATGTCCACTCCTCATGTCCTCTCCTAATGTCCACTCCTCATGTCCACTCCACATGTCCACTCTCCATGTCCTCTCCTCATGTCCACTCCACATGTCCACTCCACATGTCCTCTCCTAATGTCCACTCCTCATGTCCACTACACATGTCCACTCCTCATGTCCACTCCTCATGTCTACTCACTATGTCCACTCCTCATGTCCACTCCTCATGTCCTCTCCTAATGTCCACTCCTCATGTCCACTCCACATGTCCACTCTCCATGTCCACTCATCATGTCCACTCCTCATGTCCTCTCCCCATGTCCTCTCCTAATGTCCTCTCCTCATGTCCTCTCCTAATGTCCACTCCTCATGTCCACTCCACATGTCCACTCTCCATGTCCTCTCCTCATGTCCACTCCACATGTCCACTCCTCATGTCCACTCCTCATGTCTACTCCTCATGTCCACTCCTCATGTCCTCTCCTCATGTCCACTCCACATGTCCACTCCTCATGTCCACTCCCCATGTCCACTCCTCATGTCTACTCATTATGTCCTCTCCACATGTCCCCTCCTCATGTCCTCTCCTCATGTCCACTCCTCATGTCCACTCCTCATGTCTACTCATTATGTCCACTCCTCATGTCCTCTCCTCATGTCCACTCCACATGTCCACTCCTCATGTCCACTCCCCATGTCCACTCCTCATGTCCTCTCCTCATGTCCTCTCCTCATGTCCTCTCCTAATGTCCACTCCTCATGTCCACTCCTCATGTCTACTCATTATGTCCACTTCTCATGTCCTCTCCTCATGTCCACTCCTCATGTCCTCTCCACATGTCCACTCCTCATGTCCTCTCCTCATGTCCACTCCCCATGTCCACTCCTCATGTCTACTCATTATGTCCACTCCTCATGTCCTCTCCTCATGTCCACTCCTCATGTCCTCTCCTCATGTCCACTCCTCATGTCCTCTCCTCATGTCCACTCCACATGTCCACTCCTCATGTCTTCTTCTCAGTCATGAGGGAGCTTTTTCTATCAAACTTAAGTAACCTATGATTCATCACATGCTGAGGAAAGTGTACTCATGACAGCCTCGCTACAACACTCGAAATAGTTCTAAATAACTAAACCTAAAGGGGTCTTGTGTAACTTTTTCTGCTGGTCTCCATGGAGATGTTATTTCTTTGCTGGAAATGTTACACAACATGGTATTATGACATTCATTTACAATCCAGTGACAGTTGTTTTCTTGATACCTTGAAAATCATCCTTCAAACTCTTACTATGAGTGGGGTCGCCTCTTTAAAAGATCTGACATGTTTGTTTAATGGTCCTATATTACTTCAAGCCATGTTATAATGTTGTAATCTCATCAAAAACATAGAGTTGTGTTTTGTTTCATTGACACGTTAACCTTGCATCATTAGGCAGCCTCCATTCCCAAAGCTCAAATGCTTTCCACCTTGTGATGTCATGTACTGGTAGTTTTCAAGTTACTTTTTACCTTTAACTGAGGAGAGATTGGCAATTCCAGAACTGAACTCCTCTAAATGATGGTGGACCAGCTCACAGTAAGAATGCATGACTTTTTTTTTAAGGTTAGGGATTAGGGTAAAGGTAGGGTTAGGTTAGAGGTTCGGGCTGGGTTGCAATGTGGGATATTCTAAGTAAAGCAAGAACATCTCCATGAAGCACTTTGGACCTCCTTGACCAAAAAAATCTCACTTTCTTCTCGAAAAAGCTTCCATTTGACTGTGATTTTTAAAATATAGCTTTTCTGGTGGATTGTCACTCACCTTGTTGTTTCGATGTTTCGAGACACGATCAGATCTGTGGAGAGGTGGACCAGCTCACAGTAAGAGTGTTTAGGGTTAGGGTAAATGTAGGGTTAGGTTTTTTATTATTATTATTATTATTATTATTATTATTATTATTATTATTATTATTATTATTATTATTATTATTATTATTATTATTATTATTATTATTATCCTGTAGGGAAATTATTCTTTGCATCCTTTCAGGAGCAGTGGGCAGCACATCTAGTGGAGATATATGGAGTTTAAAAACATAGTGGAGCACTTCCTGTATTGCCACATAACATCACAAGGTGGAACAGTGTTTTCTGTCCGAGAGAAAAATTCAACACATGTAAATGAAAAAAACAAACAAAAAACCCCCACAAATTCAGGTATGTTTGTGATGAGGAAACAACATTATAACAGATCAGAAAATAGCATTACAGTGGTCTCTCGTTTATCGTGGGGGTTAGGTTCCAGAAATAACCCATAATGAGTGAAATCCACGAAGTAGGACAACTTTATATTTTACAATAATTATACATATTTTAAGGCTGTAAACACCTTAAAACACTGTAATTAACGTTTTCTCATATTTCTCTGTCGTTTAAACACTCAAACTTTCGTAGATTTTCAAAAATGTATTAATAGTGAAGCGTGGGGGCTCCACCGGGAGCCACCGTCGGACGCGCGAGGGGAGCGGAGACATGAGTCACTGGATCCGCAGGAAGCACCGCGCTCATCCAATGGCACTGCCATGTCCCGGGACGCGACGCGCACCAACCCCTTGGAGAAGTGCGCGTGGTCAAATCCATGACAGAGCAGCACGACCGGTGCAAGACCGGGGCTGCGAGCACGAGATTGAACCGCGGCGCCCGGACCATGCCTCCCCCTCAGGACCGCATCCTCGCAGCCCGAGCCACAAACTGAACACGCACAAACGAACGCAAGAGCCGCACGAAACCAGCAAAGAGCCGCACGAAACCAGCAAAGAGCCGCACGGGGTGATTTAGTCCTGGTTTAGACCTGGTCTAGTCACGGTTTAGTCCAGGTCTAGACCTGGTCCAGTCCTGGTTTATTCCAGGACCAGTCCAGGTTTAGACCTGGTTTAGACCTGGTCTAGACCTGGTTTAGTTCTGGTCTAGACCTGGTTTAGTTCATGTTTAGTCCCGGTCTAGTCCTGGTCTAGTCCCGGTCCCCCCTGCATCCCCCATCTATCAATCAAAGGTCTACAGTCTCTTAGCCAATCAGGACGCAGAACACAATGTTACACTATTAAAACAATTTTACACTTAAAAAATAAAAAAATAAAAATCGGCGAAACAGCAAGGCCGCGAACAGTGAAGTGGGATAGAGCGAGGGATTACTGTATATAGGCTCTTTAATGCCATACTGCGGAACATTCTAACAAGTTATATCTCCATTGGGATAAGCAGTTGGTTAGAAAAAAAGGTTACATACACAAAACCGGCCTTACACATTATAAACAGCAGCTCCACTTTCCATTCTGAGATCCCATATCGAATCTGGCATCTGTCACTCTGGTATTTGCACCATATGCCACTATAAAACCTCCCAAATCTGGAACCGCCTGGACACGTATCACCAGCAGAACGAGACGCTGAATTGCAGAGTAGTTTTACGATATAAAATACATTCTAATCTTGATATTTTGAGAATGCTTTCCTGCTTTCCTGATTTTGCATGCACGGTCCACACTTCTCCAACTTTGCCCCTAGTTCCCATGGACTTTAACTACAGACTTGTGCAGAAAATGAGCACCTTAAGCCTGCCTAACCACACGGCAGAGTGACCGGGGCACGGCAGCTCCTGATTGGTCGAATATTGACAGATGGCATGGTGGGCAGTGATTTGTGGGTCTTTTAATTCAGGTTGTAATTTGCAAAGGGAAATGTAGGTGATTCCAGTTGTGTCAGAGGAGGAAGACTATGAGATCACAATATTGCTCGCATTTTGTCATTGCAGTTTAAGGCCCCTTTTTAGATGTTTTAATGTTTGAACTTTCATTCATACAAAGTTGTTTTGTAGTTGCTTGTAAGAGAATAATAATTCCATACACTAATGTTTAAATACTGTAATAATTTAAGTGTGTTTTTTGGGGGGGAAAGGCTGTGTCAGTTTGTTTGTCGTTGCTTTTATCAGCTGTAATGGAATTGTGGTTTCACCGTAGAGTGTTCTTAGAATACCAGGGTCCACCTCCAGCAGGTCAGCCATGTCCACTCCACGTGTCCACTCATCAGTTATAAGGGTGCTTTTACTATCAAACTTAAGTAACCTATGATACATCACACGCTGAGGAAAGGGCACTCATGACAACCTCGCTACTTTCAATTAGAAACACTTCTAAATGACTCAACCTAAGGGGTCTTGTGTAACTTTTTCTGTTATAATGTTGTTTCCTCATCACCACCGTGTGATGTCATGCAGAAATACAGGAAGTGCTACATTGTGTTTTGAAAGTCTATAACCCCTCACTAGAATCATTTCGGTAATTTTAGCCCTGGAATTGCTCATCTCTACTAAATTAAAGGTAAATGGAGCTGTTGGCTTGAAAACTACAACTATGTGACACCACAAGGGAGAAAAGAACATTTTATGCTTAATAATAAGTCATGTTTTTGATGAAGTAACAACATTATAACATGGCTTAAGCTCACAAGAGTCCATTGTAGTGTGATATAGTAGCCTGGGAATTCCCAGGCCGCTTCCGTTCGTTTCGAACTGGAAGGCGGCCTGGAAACTCGTCCAAGCGAGAGTCCCAGATTTAGGGCCCCAATCAGAGAGCGGGGGAGGTGTGGCAAGACGGTGACGCGTACTACATGACAAACGGAAGCTTGTAGTTTGAACTGACAACTGACATGATTGGCTATGGACTTACGTATACGCTCAATGATAGACATTCATAACGCCCAATAAACGGCCGTTGGCGATCGCTAACCACACCTCCGCTACGGGATTTTTCGAAGCGAGTTTCCAGACCCATATCTCACTTGTGATATGGTCAGGTGTTAACCAGACTAGTGATATAGGACTTTTAATGAACCTAATAGTTAACTTAATAGTTGATATTATTAGGATTATAAGGAATTGTTTGGGCCTAAGCAAAAATAAGTGAGTTCTAGGGACAGTTTAATCTGCTTTTTCACTTATAATAGCTCTACTTCTCTGTATATAGCTTACAATTTTGAAAGTATTTGTCAATACTGCACTATCCTCTGTTTTAGTCGATTAATCAGTACACAAATGGTACATATTTTTTAATACAGTTTCTATTTCTGTTCAGTTCTTTCACTGAGCCTGAACCCTGACCACAAACTGAGGTCACCTCCTTTCAGTGTCCAGAACTTCCTCTGGTCACTGGAGTAAAGTGTGTTCTCTGATGAGCACATGATGGTGACTGTGTTACATATTATTTTGTTTGGTTTGACATCATGCAAGTGTTGCAGATAATTGCAATTCTGTGCCCATGTTGCACACCATCTTCCTATTATGGTAGTTTTTTGGTACAAATGAAAAAATGGGATTGAAGCTGCTGACAACTCCTTGTGATGATGTTTGAGTTTTCTAACGTGGAAATTAGCAGACTTGGTTTTTTTTTATTAAGTCAATTTAGAGAAATAATGCCATTTAAAATGTCTAGATTGTAATATAATCATTCAAAGGTGTCAGATTATGAATATATAGCAGACACAAGCAGAATAAGTCTTGTTTAAAGCTGTGCGAGTTGTCAAATAATTCTTGCATATAAACATGAGTGGTGCGCCCAGAACAAGGGATCGATTCCCGCTCAAACCGACTTCTGTCTTGGTGTCATTAGGCAAGAAACTGTGTGCATGAATGTGTGTAGAATCCCTCAGTCGTTCAGGTAGAATTCATGACAAAACGATAAATTCAAATTCAGCTTGTCAACTGGACAAAAGTTTATTTGGTCGAATACGTTTCGCAGCTCATCCAAGCTGCTTCTTCAGTTCTGGTCAGACGCTGGTGGACGCTGCTTATAACTGTTTTTAACCTATTTGTTTACAGTTTCTGTTAGTTAGGTAAGCCTAGTCAATATACAGTGGGAGTGGAGTGTGGGGTCTGGTTAGCAGAACCATTCAGTACCATAATGGGTGTTTTCACACCTCTGGACCTGACCTGCTGCCCTTTTGTTTTCTTTGTTTGTTTTGATTTAGGTTTGAGGATAGTGTTATAGATGGGAGACAAATGATGTCTGAGACCTTCATTTCTGTTCAAGGAAGGATTCTCTTTCTTGACAAAAATAGCCTCTTTAACTGGAGATGTACAGCAGATGGCTCGCCCGTCTGTGTTGGTACATCCTCTTTTGAAGTGGACCCCACTGAATGGTTCTGCTAACCAGGCCCCCCACACTCCACTCCCACTGCTTATTGAATAGGCTTACGTAACTAACAGAAACTGTTAAAAAAAAACAAAAAAAACTGTTATTGTAATTAGCTCCTCCCTGCAGACAGTTTTAAGCAGTGTCCACCAGCGTCTGACCAGAACTGAAGAAGCAGCTTGGATGAGCTTAGACCAAATAAAGTTTTGTCCAGTTGACAAATTGAATTTCTCCTTTTGCCATGTGTGCATGAATGATTGGTGGTCAAAGGGGCCGATGGCTCAGATTGGAAACCTGTGGCTAAAACAAGAGCATAGTGAATGAATAATGCACATTGAGAGGCTTTGATAAGTCTGTAAATCGCATTATAAATAGAAGGTATTATTATTATTAGTTAGATAGCTTTATATATACACTTAATTGTTCACGGTTTCCTGATTTGGTTGTTATATTTTACATATATTAACTGCTTGCATGTGGTCTGAGCACATCCTACCCCACGTGATTCTGTGTGCGTGAGTGACAGAGGTTAAACGGTGAAGATGGGGGCTTTCTGCGATCGGAAACGGTGGTTAGAAAAGAGGAAGTATCTGCTGATTTTATTGTAGTAGCGGTCTGGAGATAGGCGACCAGCTGCAGTGTTGAAAGATCTGCCGCTCAAAACCCACTCACATAAGTCCCACCTGTTTCCCCGTCGCGATCGATAGCCGCTTTGATGCCTCGGAGAGCGAGGGAGAAAGAGGGAGAGGGGGCCATCTGGGGGACGGAGGGAGCAGTGCGGGTGCAGGCCTACACGACCCACGGGACCTTTGGGTGTCAAGGGCGCTTTGATCCGACGCCCCGCCCGTACATGTTTGGGGGGTACCCTCTTTCCCCTCCTTCTATCCCGCCTTTCTATCCCATTCACGGGCACCAACGACCAGGCCGGGACCCCCGCACTTCCCCTCCCCTCGGTGATCCTCTGGGACAGGTGAAATAGACACCCCCTCACACACACACACACACTGTACCATATGCTCAGTGCAGATTCCCGCCAAAAGCACAGGAAGCACATGCAGAGGCCCACATGCATTGATATTCTGCACACAGAGAAGGAAAGGGGGGAGGAGGGTTGTTATTCTGAATGACCGAGGCAAGAGGACCGTTTCACTCTCCCCACGTTTCTTAGATTAAACGAAATGCACATAAACTTTTACGATTTCGCAAACCGTTGTCACAGCATAAACAGATCCAAGAGGATAAGATAACAAAACCCTTTAATTCACCAAAACAATGTCTTTACTCTAATAGCAAATTTTAATTGATTTAGCTGGGTAAGTTAAAGATTCATTGTGTAACTTTTCTGGTGGAGGATGTGTCAAATGCTTTTCGCCAGGGAGATGGAGATTAAACCTTTCTATCTTCATGGAGACCAAACCAGGCCAAGTTACAGGTCAGATCAGTGGAGAGGCGACCCCGCTCACAGTCAGAATGCCTATTTTTTCTAGGTATTTTTGAGTTATAAAACCACCTGTAATAATAATAATAAAATATAAATGTAAGAATATGAATGAATGAAATGAAAACTTTATTTATAGAGCACTTTTCATACATAAACAGAAGAACATGAACAAATGAATAAATGTAAAATAGAGATGTAACCATAGAAACAACCAAAAAGTTACATAGTGCATCTTTAAAGCCTCACTGTAACTTTTCAGCCTAAAATGTAACTAAAATAAAAGCTTTTTACATTTTGGATGTTTTTATTTTATTGCACTAAAAATGCAGAAAAACACGCATTGTTAATGTGAGTGGGCTTGCACCTCCGCAAACCTTACTCTTACTATCCCAGATTATCCACAGTAAAACGTATCTATCTCCACAGCATGGTTTTAACTTTCTGTATCCATAGAATCATGAAAGTGGAAGTTACACAGTGTTGCTTTAATGAACTCAAAGCACAGAACAGGTATGTTTTCTATTACAGTATAATTATCATGCATAGTTTCAGCTGCTTCAAATAAATTCAAAGTCTACAAAATCTGAACAAAAATATAATTATTACACCAATAAAACCATTCAAATGTAATTTATCTATTACAAAACAACATTTTTCCATGACACGGATATGCAAGAATTCCTGAAAACGAGGATTTATAATTTCACACTGCCAATGCCAGGATCCATTTTCTTCAGATTTATTGGTGCGCTGTGTAACTTTTTGGTTTTGGGTTCGTCACCTTCTTTTTTCTATGGAAATGCCATCGCTCTGCTTGTGATATTCCACAATATGACATTACACAGATCTGTTTTACATTTATTCAAGTGGTTTTATAGCTCAAAAATACCTAGAAAAACAAGCATTCTGACTGTGAGCGGGGTCGCCTCTCTACAGATCTGACCTGTAACTTGGTCTGTTTTGGTCTGCATGAAGATAGAAAGGTTTAATACCATACTGTAACACATTCCAGACAAAGTAAAACATCTCCATGAAGAAAAGCATTTGAAGGACCTTCTAGAAGAAAAGTTAAAGTCATTGCCTATCTTTAACCAGAAAATTTCCCAATTTACTTCGAAACTCTCAGCAATATTTCTTTCAAAACTAATACTGAATCTGTATTTTCTATTTTTTTCCACTACATCTGTGATAGAACGCCTTTGCTGTGCGAAATCATTGGACAGGGCTGAGCGATGTTAGCTCTGTGTGGCCTTATTTCCAGACTGCGTGCTAAAAGACCCTTCACGCCGCTCCAGACAGCAGTTTATTTAATTTCAAAGTCATGTGGCCACATCGATTACGTAAGTGTGTAAAACTCTGAATACGTAACTCTCAAGATTTAACATGAATAATAGCGATCAAATCAAAACCATAGAGCATGAGGAGGTTTGGGTAAAAGTACAAAAGAGGACATGCATTTACGTAAAGGTAATTCTGTAACATTAGCGTGCCGGTGTTTAATCAGATTTATGAGCGGGAGGTTCATGCGGAGTTGAAATGTGTTCAGGTTTAAAGTAAGAAAGAAAAAAAAAAAAGGCTGACAGGGAAACCACAGCAACTGACACATGGATACTGACAGTTACAAGCTGAAGGGAGTGAGGGGAGCAAAATAACAACTGCGTATGAGTTAGTGCTGTGGGAGGGTCTGGTGACTGTTTTCACTGTTAGTATATGATCCTGTTCTGGGAAGAAGTGAGGAAATGTACAGCTCAAGATGTGGCTTCATTTGATTTTGAACTAGTTTTACATTTAAGGATTGGCATAGCACTGATCTAGTTCTGGTTTAGGTATAATTTTATCCAGGTTTAGGCTTTTTTTTTTTTTACGGTGTATTTACACCGAGTGAAACAACACAATATTACAACAATCGAATATTAAAGGGATATGCCACCCCCAGGTCAAATTTGGGCATCTCCCCACAGTCCAGAGACTAAAATAAGTGGTGGAAAGCGTTTTCCTGCTCACCCAGCCATTGTCCGAGTCTGTCACCACTGACCGCCGCGGTATCTGCTGCTCCTCCGCGTTAGACTGGAGTCTAACGTCGCCAGAGAAAGATTTCGGCCAAAAGGAATTAATTTGCTCGATGCGTTTCCCAATTACTTTCTGTGTAGTGCGCATTCATATCGAGTGCAAATACATGTGCAAATCAACACGGAGAGCTTGCCTTGGTCATTTTGGGTGGGAACTATTTTTCAGTACACTTTCTGTGTAGTTCACTACACAGAAAGTAATTGGGAAACGCATCGAGCAAATTAATTCCTTTTGGCCGAAATCTTTCTCTGGCGCCGTTAGACTCCAGTCTAAGGCGGAGGAGCTGCAGATACCGCGGCGGTCAGTGCTGACAGACTCGGACAATGGCTGGGTGACCAGAAAAACGCTTTCCATCACTTATTTTAGTCTCTGGACTGTGGGGAGATGCCCAAATTTGACCTGGGGGTGGCATATCCCTTTAACAATGTACACAGTACATCGTGTACGTCAGATACTACATTTTGTAGTGAAGGAAAAGAAAATATGTGTTATGTGTTTATTTGTGTATGTGTAATGGTGTTGATGTGTGTTAGCTGTTATGGTATTCAATTCGAGTAAAAAAAAAAATATATATATATATATATAATAATAATAATTTATTTTAAAATGAAATAAAATATATATTAAAAAAATAAAAATATCTTCTTAACCCTGATTCAGTAGTCCAGATCTGGTTCACTTTTTTTTGTTTTGCCCAATATCAATCTTTTTCCATTTTAACCATGATACTTTACAAGTTTCAACCTAGTTATTGGTTTAGATTAGGTTTTGTTTAATTTTTCTCCTGATTAACCCTAACCTTGACTTAGTCCTGCCCTATAATCAGTTAATATAATAACAGATCAAGGTCAGGTCAAGTCACAGGTCAGATCTGTGAAGAGGCAACCCCGCTCTTAATAAGAATACTTCTTATACTTTTGATTAATAAAACAGCTGTAGTGTAAAATAAAACATTCATGGAACATTCGTCGAAAACCATTAACATCATGGATAAAGCAGCTAGCATATCCCCCACCAAAAAAGTGACATAATGCACCTTTTAATGCCTTATATTACACAAATATGACTCTTGTGAGCTTTAAAAATATACCCAGAGTTGTGTTTTGTTTCATACACACATTTCTGTATAATCCTTTCTACATCTCCAAAGCTCAAAATGCTCTGTTCCACATTGTGATGTCACGGTAGTGCAGTGGCGACGGCTATTCCAGGGCTAAAATCATTGTGGAGTGGAGCAATTCCTATTAAGAACTCAGCCTAAATTTGTTTGATTTGTGTGTTAAACCTGTGCAAATGAAACAAAACACAAGTCCAGGTATGTTTTTGATGAGGAAACATTATAACATGGATCAGAAAAGAATGTAATAACGGACTTTAAAGTGAGAAAATCAACATTTGAACAGATGAAGACGGTATAGAACAGGATCTGAGAAAAAAACATGAAACTGCAAATCTAGTGAGACAGCAGAGGGACAAACAGAGCGCCCATTGTGCCACAGTGTCCTGGTTAACATTTTAATGAAGGAGCCACTTCCACTGCCCGGCCACAAACTGAAACTACACAGCCTGACTCACAATCATTAACACTGGGCCAATACAAATGAACTCCACTCAGGCCAACTGGGAATCCATTGACATGATAAAGACAGAGGAGGAAACGTGGAACAGAGCCAGCCACACACACACATGTACTGCACACACACACACGCACACGTACTGCACACATGTACCGCACACATGTACTGCACACATGTACTCCACACATGTTCTGTATGGGCCAGTGCAGAAGGAGCAGATGGGAGGCAGAGGTCTAACTGAAGTAAACAAACTGAGACAGGCTGGACAGACACTGGAAAAATACAGTAAGTCAGTTAGATAATGTAGATAGTGTGCTCGGACTGGGGCAGGGCTGATGTTGTAAATGGAAGTAGTAAATAGAAAAAAAGAAAAAAAAAAGTGGAGTTTTACTGAATTGTTTTTTTTTTATTTTGACTTGGTTTATACGTTTACTATACATCAAGCAACAATGGATTATATTAAGGAATAGGGTTAATGTTAAAATGTTAAAGGGAAAATGTGTTTGTTTGTTTTTTTATGTGAATCTGTATGGGTTCCCTTCTAACAGTGTCGTGCAGTAACACTGGTTTACCACTGACAGTCTCGTCTCAGCCCGGTTCTGCTCGGGTTCTGGAGCTCACGTAAGTAGTTCCGGTAAGTTCGCGGGGACAGGTAATAAAGTTTTTCTTCGCAAAACAACATTTGTCCAAAAAGTGATATATATTTCCGTCATAAACAGTTGTCCGAAAAAAATCCAGCTGCCTAATTCGCATTCGCATATTTTCTCTAGATTCGTATCACTGCTCCCACGTTAGCTCTATTAGCCTGTTCACTTGTTAGCGGATGTTTACAAGTGAACAGGCTAGGCTAGGCTAGGCTAGGCTAGGCTACGCGCGCAGTGATACAACTCCGAGAGAAAAGAACACCATGCGAATTAGGATTTTTTTCGGACAACTGTTTGTGACAGAAATATACATCACTTTTTGGACAAATGTTGTTTTGCGGGAAAAAAAAAACGCTCTTTATTAACTGTCCCCGCGAACTTACCGGATCTACTTACGTGAGGTCCAGAACCTGAGCAGAACCAAGCTGAGACGAGACTGTCAGCGGTAAGTCAGTGTTTTTTACCGCACAACACTGTTAGAAGGAAACCCATACAGATTCACATAAAAAAAATAAAAATAAAAAAAACACACTATCCCTTTAAACCTGATTTTATAACTTGCTTTACCATTTCCCTGGAATGTTCCACAGTAAAGCATTAAACTTATTCATCTCCATGGAGACAATTCGTTGACACCACCGGCTCCACAGATCTTTCCACTTTTTCAAGGTATTTCAGTTTTCTGTTTTCAATAAAAAAGCTGGAGTTAAATGTTAATGCCATCCACCAGAAAAGTTACATAGTGAATGACTTTTTTGGTATCAATCCCTGCTCAAATGAGTATCTAGTTTTGATATTGATTAGTATCTGATTTTCAATACTTTAGAACACAACCCTGTCAAGTAATCAGAATTACAGAATCAGCATAAGTACATATTTTAGACTTTTTTTTATGGTAAAATAAAACCATAAAACCATAAGATCTAATATCGGCTTCTAATACTAGTAGGGTGACCACCGGCATGAAACAGGAAAGGAGGACACTTGTGTCCAAAAAGGAGGACAAAGGCCCTAAAGTGAGGACACCTTTTTTTTTGTTTTTTGTTTGTTTTCCCTCGGGGGGGTCGGCCAAGAAAAACAACTTATGAATAATGTATGAAATCAACATATATTTATTAACATAGAACACCCATCAAAAACAAAAATGTGGCAAATTATGGTCAAGATGATATGAACAAAAAACAATATAATCACCAATTCACTGAAAAAACACAGTCTTTGCCATGCCATCATATGGCCCTAGCAGGGGCTGTATCAGCTGCGCGCGCATCGTGAATGTTTGCATAAGACACAACATCGCAGAGTAGCAAGTGTAAATAATGGGTGGGGATTTATGACAATTTATGCAACGGTGGCCGACGAGGGTCCGAAAGGACGACAAAATGTAAAAAAGGAGGACACGTGACAGACGGCCAGACAGACAGCTCTAAAACCGGACTGTCCGGACAAAATCCGGACGAATGGTCACCCTAAATACTAGTGGTATTACCAGAACTACTACTACGTGGAAAAAGGTTCACTGCTCTGCCATCGTTTATAAAAAATAAACAATAAATATGGTGCATTTACAGTACAGAGTCAAAACAAATTGAGAAGAAGTACAGTGACATCATGAATCCAGGAAGACAAAACATAACATAACATAAGATTTGCGATATTCCAGTATTAAGGTCAATAACAGGATGTATTGTACAAAAGCTGAGACACAGTTTGTTCAGAAACATCTTGTTGGATTTGCTGTCACTTTTGTACTTTTTAAAATTGGGTGTGGTTTGATGTATTTGACAGTGGAATTATGGATTTCTTTGTTCATTTGGCAGTGTGCTACAAGTTTGTACAAAAATCACGCTCAGAGTCAAAAACAACTTAGCTGGACATGCACTGGTGAAGTACAACTATGAATCTCGACTGCATACCCCATTCCCACAATAATACAGATGATTACTGTGATTCTAGCAGCCAGCGGGGCAAAGTTCACACAAGCCAATGTGAATGTAAATTACTTTTTTAGCCATTTTGTTTCCAAGAACTGCAATTTTCTCTGATGAATAGGCAATTTCAAAATTGTGGGTGAAATGACCCCTCATACTGTGGCAAAATAACCATAAAGACTCAGATCAGAGTTGAACCTGGGCCAGCAAACCCACGACGTTCAACGCACAGGAAGTGTCTCGTGGTCAAATGTTCAGATTCAAAACAATGAGCGTCCTTTCCAGCTGTACTAAATATCCCCCTTCATACAATCAGTGGTGGAAGAAGTACACAGTTTGTTACTTCAGTAAAAGTACAGACCAGAGCAAAAACATACTGCATTGTGTAACTTTTCTGGTGAAGAGTCTGTCAAATTCTTTTATCCGTTGAGATGTTATTGCTTTGTCTGGTATGTTTCACATTAAAGTTTTCTGTCTTTATGGATACCAAACCAGAGCAAGTTACAAGTCAGATCTGTGGTGAGGCAACCCGCTCACAGTCAGAATGTCTGTTTTTCTACATATTTTTGATCAATAAAACCACTGTAATTGAATAAATGTAAGGCAGAGCTGTTTAATGTCATACTGTGGAACATTGCAGGCAGAGCAACGACGTCTCCATAGAAACAAGCAGGTGACGGACTCTCCATCAGAAAAGTTACATAATGCACCTTCAGAAAAAAGTAAAAGTATTTCACACAGATTTTGACATGTAAGAAAGCTAAAAAAGGTGCGTTGAGATCTGGATGGCAGATCTACTTGGACTGTTGCCCCCGTGACCCAAATACCGGATAAAGCGGAAGAAAACGAACAAACGAATGAATGAGAAAGGTTAAGATTAGATTAAGTCTTTATTTGGTCTCACACACAGTGACACACAGGAGAAATTTGACTTCTGCATTTGACCCATCCTTTTCAGGAGCAGTGAGCAGCCATCTTTCGGCACCCGGTGGGCAGTACCGTGAAGGGTCTTGCCCAAGGACCCACACTGGCTAGCTCATTGCCGGGGGACGGATTTGAACCCACATCCCCCGGGGAACGTCAGTGACTTACCAGTTGAGCTAACCAGCTGGTAAAAGCTTCCAGTGTAGTGATTTTGATGAAGATTTTCGCCCAATTTTGTTCAACAGAAACAATGGAAATTTTTCCCTAGCAGTTTTTATATTTTTGTTTGTTCAAACTATGAAAGTGTTAAAAAATAAAACCCTCCTCACACATTAATCATTTTTTTCCCCCTTTTCAGTCCTGTTCAGAAATGTAATGGAGTAGAACAGTGTTTCCCAACCAGGGGTTCAAGTACCCCTAGGGGTACACGAGCACACTGCAGGAGGTACTCGGCAGTGTCGCTGCCATTTTGTTTGAATTTTTTTATTCTAATTTGAGTAAATTTGAGTTAAAGAAAGGAGAGAAAATGCCTGAGAATTCAAATTAAGGAGATGAAATAAAATGATTTTCATTTAATAATCTGTTGTGTCACGTTCTACTTTTGGAGAATTATCAACACGTATGAGTGAGGGGGTACTCGAGGTATGACAAAAAGGCTCATGGGGTACACAAGACAAAAAAGGTTGGGAAACACTGGAGTAGAAAGTAAAAATAACTGCTCTCAAACGTAGTGAAGTCAAAACGTACTTGTGTACTATGAAACTTCATGGCCTGGAATGTTCCACTGTGTCTTTAAACACCTCTGCCTTACATTTCTTCAATTACAGGTGGTTTTACAGTTCAAAAATACTTCGAAAAACAGGCATTTTGACTTAGTCTGGTTAACACCTGACCATATCACAAGTGAGATATGGGTCTGGAAACTCGCTTCGAAAAATCCTGTAGCGGAGGTGTGGTTAGCGATTGCCAACGGCCGTTTATTGGGCGTTATGAATGTCTATCATTGAGCGTATACGTAAGTCCATAGCCAATCATGTCAGTTGTCAGTTCAAACTACAAGCTTCCGTTTGTCATGTAGTACGCGTCACCGTCTTGCCACACCTCCCCCGCTCTCTGATTGGGGCCCTAAATCTGGGACTCTCGCTTGGACGAGTTTCCAGGCCGCCTTCCAGTTCGAAACGAACGGAAGCGGCCTGGGAATTCCCAGGCTAATTTTGACTGTGAGCGGGGTCATCTCTCCACAGATCTGACCTGTAACTTGGTCTGGTTTGGTTTCCATGGACACAGAAATGTTTAATACCATACAGTGGAA
Organism: Paratrypauchen microcephalus; assembly: GCA_036785185.1. Taxonomy (NCBI): domain Eukaryota; kingdom Metazoa; phylum Chordata; class Actinopteri; order Gobiiformes; family Gobiidae; genus Paratrypauchen; species Paratrypauchen microcephalus. Next base: position 2,703,031 of record JAVJIX010000001.1, read on the forward strand.
CATTCCAGACAAAGCAATAACATTTTCATGGAGAAAAAAAGACAGAACATTTACACAATCCACCTTTAAGTAAAGTACAGGTGCCTAAAATCTGTACTTCACTTCACTTTACTACTTTTACTTTGTGACGTTCCTCCACTGCATAGTATCCATGTGATGTAAATGTGCGAGGCATATGTTGGAGTCTGTGTGCGCTTGTGTTTAAACCAAATGTTTTTCATACGTCAAAAAATGTCGGCGGGCGTTCAGCGTCTGTGGTCGGCGAGCTCTCTCCTCATTCCTCACAGCTCCGCTCTCTCATGGTTTATTTCAAGCCTTTCATCTCACTTTTGCTCATTCACTCATATGTTTTTACTGCGTGACATCAGTGTGTTTTTAAAAGATGACATATTATGCAAAAATCAAACTTAATGAGCTGCGAAACGTGTCCTTCCTCGTTATTTGTTTATTCCAAGTTGTATTGTGATTTGTGTATGATTAAAGGGCCCATTCTCTGGTCTGTTATAATTCTTCATCACAAACATACCTGGAGTTATGTTTTGTTTCATTCACACATATTTAACACACAAAACCTGCATATTTAGGCTGAGTCCGTCTCTCAAATTGAAAACAAAGACATGCTCCACTGTGTTTTTAAACGCAATACATGTTCATTAGTATAATTTTGATCATTTCAGCCCCGCAACTGCAAATCTCTATGAAACAGCAGGTAAAAGGTAGCTGTAACTTGAAAACTACCACTTGATGACATCACTAGGTGGAACAGAGTATTTTGAGCTTTGGAGATGTATACAGGCGAATGATAAAGGGTTTCTCAAATGTGTAAGTAAAACAAAACACAACTCCAGGCATGTTTTTGATGAGGAAATGTTATAGAGTTAGAGTCATTTTTGCATAATAAAGGATATTTAAGTAATCCTATTTAGTCCAGGAATTGCCGTTTTCACCTACCCCCAATCCCCACCTACATTCCTGTTCTTAGTCATTATTTTCCTTTTCTTTTCACTTCTTGTTTCCATAAATCCTTCTTTTCACCCATTGCCTCCATACTGTGGATTGCTAGGCTAGCGCATGAAGTGTTTCTGCATTGTCCTGCATAAAGCAATATTTTGGACATGTTATACACTGCAGGTTTTTTTTTTTCATGTGTGTGTGTGTGTGTGTGTGTGCGTGTGTGTGCGTGCGTGCGTGTGTAGTGTCCTGTACTATATTTACCTATATACTGCTAATTTTTTTAATGTATTTTTTACTTTTATCTTTATTATTTCTGTTTTTCATTTTACATTGTATAATACATGTCATAATGTATTGTATTAAACTGACAATACAGGTGACTTTGATTTAACATATCCTGTGTATTATTGATTATTGAATGATTATATGGACTTTTTGTTATAAAAGCATTTCCATTTTAACAAAATACCTTCCAATTCTGACCTGAAAAACCACAGTGATGTCAGTGATGGGGGGGAGGGCTTATCGTAATGTCATGCAAATGAGTTGCTTTCCGCTCCATAGGCTTAGAGTGACACAATCTTTAACACGGCTTTTCTCAGCTCGTTGTTTTGTTATGTGCTGCTTTCAAATGGCCACAAATTCTTCAAATGTTCTCAGATTTCCATGTGTAAGGCATCGTTGGAAAGCTTAGAAAATACACTTTCAGAATCTGCAAAGAACTCAAAACGCCTCTGGGACAACTTGTGACTGGTTTTGCCCTGGTCACATATTATTGCTTTGCCATGAATGGTCCACAGAATTAAACTATGAATGTTTTCATATGTCTCAAAAGTACCTAGAAAAACATGAAACATTACTACTGTTAGCGTGATCAACTCTCCACAGATCTGACTTGTAATTTTGCCTGTTGTGGTCATCTGTTTGTCTCCATAGAGATTGATACTGTTCATATCCCAAATACAAATACTGCCATTGTAAACTGTAAAATACAAGTCTTTTTTATGGTTTAGACATGACCAGTCCCCAATAACAGAACATACAGCTCTGGAAAAAAATAAGAGACCACTGCATTTTTTTTTTTTTCCCCTGAAATCAGCATCTCTACATGTATTACAGCCATTCCATTCCAGCGTCTGTTGAATTCCAACACAAACACAAAGCTGAGCTACTTCAGTTCTTGCACCAGGAGTGGAATAAAGTCACCCAAGAACAATGTGAAAGACTTGTGGAGAACATGCCAAGACGCATGAAAGCTGTGATTAAAAATAAGGGTTATTGCACCAAATATTGATTTCTGAACTCTTCTTAAATGTAAACATTAGTATTATGTTGTTTTAAAATGAATTTGATCTTGTTTCTTTGCATTGTTTGAGGTGTGAAAACATGTATCTTTTTTTTGTTATTTTGACCATTTGTCATTTTCTGCGAATAAATGCTCTAAACCAGGGGTGTCAAACTCATTCTGGTTCGGGGGCCGCATCCAACCTACTTTGATCCCAAAGTAATCATCAGAAAACTCATGGCAAATACACCCCAAAAATAGCAATAAGTCCAAATATTTGTGCAGAGGAACACACATCTATTACAGAAGTCTTTTTTATTTGATGAACTCTTTCTTTTAAAATATTACAATATTATAAACAACCAACTTTAAGAAAAATGCAATTTCAACACAAACACAGGTTTCCCATTCACGTCCATGAATAAATAGGAATTAGTCCATTTTTCTTGGAAAATCCTGCACTCAGTGTCCACTTTTCTCATTTTTGACATTTTGCTGATGAGGGTGTCACGGTCGACAGTCAAAACGATGGTCCTTTAAGAGCGTTTGGAAAGAGGCAAGTCTTCATTTGTGCTGCTCTGGTGGGAGGGGCCACGTACAGAGGTACTGGAGACGCTGCTATGCTAAACTGCGCAGAAAATGACCAATATTTTAATAGAAAATTAAAATTATTTTAATAGAAAATTAAAATATAATTAAAATATGTTAATAGAAAGTCAGCTGAGGGCCAGATTAAAGGTCTTGGAGGGCCGGATCTGGCCCCCGGGCCGCATGTTTGACACCCCTGCTCTAAACGATAATATTTTTATTTGGAATTTGGGGGAAATGTTGTCAGTAGTTTATAGACTCAAATAAAAATGTTCCTTTTGCCCAAACACATACCTGTTAGTAGTAAAATCAGAAAAACTGATCATTTTACAGTGGTATCTTATTTTTTTTCCAGAGCTGTACATACTCATCTATTGATCTCAGTTCTCTCGATGCAATCCCAAATCCGCAGCCCCACTCTATCTGTTTCTTTTTATCTTTTCTTTCTCACAGTGAAACTTAATGTCTCCAGCAGCTGTCTCCGCAAAGGCAGTACAATGTAGGGGACACGAACAAGATGGTGGACAGAGGAGAGGAGGGAGCAGGAGGAGGAGGAGGAGGGGGTCCGTGCCACTGGATTCCTTCATACCAGTTGTTGAAAGCCCCCAGTTTAAATTATGTGTGTCTAAATGTCTCCCACAACACCGCGGCCAAACCAGGTGCATCTGATCAAACCCTAGACCCTTCCTCTAACCACAGTTGTCAATGGAAAACATATACACAAACGACACTGGATATCTTTACATTGACTTATTCTAGAAGGCAATAGCTGTAGCAGGTGAATAATGAATGCAAGGGGCTTTCCGAAGAGAGGGACCCAAGCCACAAAGGAGTTAAATGATTTGGGAAAAAGAAAGAAGAAAAAGTCCCCCCGCACTCAGCTAGCGGCCTCCCCTGGACCTTTATTAAAGACTCGGTTCACGATTGTCCGTCTGTGAGGCTATTCAGAGGCACTGAGCAGTTAAGGTGCACTTCAGGGCTCTTTAAAGCTCGGTTTACAGCCAGACAACTGCAGCTTCGGTTTCACAACAACAGCTCAGAGAAGAGGCAGTATGAAAAGACCAGAGCAGGCGCAGTACTGTCACTGAAATAGAACAGACCAGATTCATCCAGTATTTTTTCACAAGAAGTCATGTTTTGGTCAGTCAAATAAGTTGTGCATTCTTGTGTTTGTTCCAGTCTGACTATGGTTACAACTGAAGAGCTCATTTGCAAAAACAGATAAGTGTTTAAAAAAAGTGGCTTGCAGTTTACTTTATGTATAGAAAAGCTAAATGTATTTTACTGCAAACTAAATCATGTTCCATTTCTCCTTAATAAAATCTGCATACATTATTGTCACTGGTAATATCTGTAGAACATGGCAGCAAAAAGAAAAACAGTTTTGGCCAATTTTTCAAGACGGAGATACTTGTTTTTACACTTGAACTCTTCATCTTTAAATTGTAAATTATGCAGGTCATGTATGTCGAAAGTATTCCAATACAAATTTGTATTGTCAGTAGATTTAAGCTTGTAAATTCATGAGAATCCATCTTGTAGGATTCATTTGAGTCCGCACAACTTTTGGTACACAGTGGAAAGCACATTTTCTGACAAAAAACAAAACAAAACATTTTATTCATACTTGCTAACAACATAGCAAGGGTAAAAAGCCAAGCCAAAGCCAAAAACTATATGTTTTAATAGACTGCTCAAAGTCCCTCATCTTCTCAAAGGATTACAACACACGCTATTCTGGATCAATATTACAGAGCGAACATATTAGTGCTGTAAAATCAATCGGACCTTGGTCTGGTTAATAATCATTCAATGGCACTGAAAAATATAATACGGATACTGTTTTTTACATTGGTTATATTGTTTGGTATTAGACTTAGACAAACTTTATTGATCCACAAGGGAAATTGTTTGGGTACAGTAGTAGAGTGTAACAAAAAATAGATGGAATAGCAAAAAAAGAGCAATAGACCGGTGTCAAATGAGACATGATTATAAAAATTAAAAAAAGATAATAAATGTATATGTACAAATCAGAATAAAATAGAAAAATAAGTAATAAAATATAAAATACAATATCAAATAAGATGCTCAATCACAACTATATAATTCATAGCATTTATATAGCGCCTTACATGACACCCAAAGCGCTTTACAGTTCATTGTTCATTCACTCCACACTTGGTGGTGGTAAGCTACTTTTGTAGCCACAACTGCCCTAGGGCAGACTGACAGAAGCCAGACTGCCAATCTGCGCCATCGGCCCCTCCGACCACCTCCAACACTCACGCACACAACACATTCATACTAGGCAATGTGGGTGAAGTGTCTTACCTAAGGACACAATAAGGACTAAGGACAGTTTTTGCGACTGGCGCCCCACTGTGGCACCTGGAATTCCTGCGGTCTCCCATCCAAGTACTGACCAGGCCCTGCCTTGCTTAGCTTCTGAGATCTGACGAGATCAGGCATTGACAAGTAGGCATATACAGTTGCGGGGAGTATTATCTGTTACATAAGGGTGAGTTGTTGTAGGGAGTATTATAGTATGAATGTAGTCCTGTTCAGTGTTTCCCAACCTTTTTTGTCTTGTGTACCCCCTGAGCCTTTTAGTCATACCTTGAGTACCCCCTCACTCATACGTGTTGATAATTCTCCAAAAGTAGAACAGATTATTAAATGAAAATCATTTTATTTCATCTCCTTAATTTGAAAATTTAATTCTCAGGCATTTTCTCTTTTCTTTAACTCAAATTTACTCAAATTAGAATTTAAAAAATTCAAAAAAAATCTCCCCCTACGCCTGGCAGTGACACTGCCGTGTACCCCCTGCAGTGTGCTCGCACACCACTAGGGGTACTTGAACCCCTGGTTGTGAAACACTGCTGTATCTCTCACTGTTTGAGTGGAGCTGTAGGAGCCTGTTGGAGTATTATCTCCTCTGTCCCTCTATGGTCTGGTGCAGTGGGTGAGCAGGAGTGTCCATGATGGAGAGCAGTTTGTCCAGTGTCCTCCTGTCCCTCACTGTGACAAATGTCTCCAGTTCACAGCCGATCACGTGACCAGCTTTGCGGATCAGTTTGTCAATCTGCCCAATGTCCCTTTTACCGGTGCTGCTCCCCCAGCAGACCACAGCGAAGTCCAGGGCGCTGACCACCACAGACTGGTCGAAGAATCTTGGTATATTTTATGTTTGTAGATTTTAGTTAGTTCACAGAATACATTTGTGGTATTCTACCTTAGTTACATGAAAATTACTATTTTTAACCTTTGCACATTTTTAATAGAACAGGCAAGAGTACGCTTAAATAGACCGCACTCGTAGAATATTAACATAAACAATATAAAACCTCAGTATATGGGAGGTTAAAAAGTTCATCCAGAGCACTTGTGGCGGCCATGAGGGGTTTCATAATGAATTCAATGGTGGTTTGTTGAGAATGTTTTGGGCTATGGAAATGAAGCTATGCAGCCCACGGCCACAGCACCAATGACAGAAATGTGATTTGTATTTTCCACTGTGCAGACCAAACTCACTGCTTCTACCAAACAGGTTGAAAAGTTGAACATTTGCTGTGTTGCTATTATTATTCCACATGTATCAGTGGGATCAGCGAGAGCCCCAAGCGTCAGGGAGCTCCGGCCAATGTCAACACAGCGCACAAGTCCATCCTCTAATCAGACACTCACATCGGCCAATGGAAGTGCTGCTTTGCCCGTACAATTAGGCCAAACATGACCTGAATACAATAAACTCAAAATGCTAATCAGACTTCCGCTGTTCATGCCAAAAAGTACTTTACATGAAATTATAACTGCCTGACAAAGACCATGCATGCTCAAATTCACCCATTGTTTGGTTTTATGCCTAAATCTTCCGTGCAAAATGTGACCGTATGTATATTTGTTTGAAAGATTATAGTCGTAGTTAGCATTATGTAGCACGCACAGTTAAATTATAGCTAGAATCTTGTGCTATATGATCTTAACCAATCAAATTTAAAACAATCTTTTGCCAGACATTGTTTTGTTTTTTAACCTCTGCCTCATTAAGGTTTTGAGGACATGAATGGAATCATAATAACAGTTTAGTGCAACCACTAGTTCTACAGAAAATAATGACTATAAAAATAAGATATTGCTATAAAATTAATTGAAGTAGGCTGAGATGAAGAAGAGAATTCTAACTACATTAATAATAACTACGACTTCACACTCGCCTTTGTGTCTCAGTCAAAGGTCTCAGTGCAGTTTAACAAGTCTGGTCAGGAAGGGTCAGTTTAAGGAGGAAAAGAGCTACAGCATCACAACAGCTTCCAGGGCAACCAGATGAACACAACAGGAAAGACCTCAGTTTAAGGCTGCGTCCCATTACTCTGTCTTACCCCTTCCCCTTTATCTACGTCTTTGTCTTGCCCCGCAATACCGAGCTGAAAGGGCTCGGGGTACGAATATTCCCCTAAGAAATGGGACACCACTCGATTACCGTTTGCGTCATCATCCCTTGCCTCTACCTGGCTGCTACGTCTACAGAGGCGACAACAACTGACGCAAACAAACGTAAACAAATGTCAAGGATTATCGGGTACCTCAGCTCGACAAAAAACTAGCTTGTTTATGCATGAAAGTTCGATGAAAACGATAACGTCGGCTAAACAGACATCACTACATTTAAAACTGCAACGACAGTTCACTAAAAGTAACGTAGAACATCAGCGTCATAATTGTAAACCTGCTAAACTGTTAATCGATACTTACAACTGCTGAAAATACATTTATGAGACTCCTTGGCTGGTCGATGTGATGCTGCCATCCTGATCCCAAAATCTGCCTGAGCTTGGAGGTGTACCCCTTCGTTTCAAGTCTGGTCGAGAGTTTACTTTGTTTCAAGGGGTATGTAGCCCGAGGTCGTGGCCCGAGCCCTTGATCAAAATTAGAATCGGGACACCCCTTGCCCTAACATGAACGCGCAAAACCAAGAGGTAGGGGTAAGACAAAGGGGTAAGACAGAGAAATTGGATGCAGCCTTACACTTTGGGTGATGACATGATTCATTCCCTCAAAGTATTTGCTCTGGAAGGTCTCAGAGTTTCATCTGGACGATGTTCTGCCACATTCGCTGCCACGTATGGTGTAAAAAGCATGTAGCATATCAAATGTCCAAAGATAGCTCCTTTGCCAACCTCTTGGTCTATATCAGGCATGTCCAAACTATGGCCCGTGGGCCAAATGCGGACCTCAAACAAATTTTTCTTGGCCCTCAGGCTTCCAGGTGAATTGGCCCAAATTACCTTGAGCAGAACTTTTGACTAAGTTTTTTGAAAATCTACTTTGATAAGACAATACTTATTATTTATTGTGTGGTTTTGAGGATCTTGAATAGCATGAATAAAGGACTGATAGCTCATTCTAACATGTTAGACATGCAAATATTTCAATTATTGACTGTACTGAGCACCAGTCTATGGCCCTCGATTGGCCTTCTGCTTCGTCTGTGTTTACATATGTGGCCCTTGATGAAAAAAGTTTGGACACCCCTGTATGGATAAAACAAACAGTTCATTTCACATAATCCAACAGTCCTTTACCTGTGTCCTTTGACCTTCACATGCTGCACTTCTTGGTTAAAATCCTACGGTATGATGTTATAAACTGAGCTAAAAAAGTTTTCAAAAACTGTCCACTGCATGAGCCAGGTAGCCACAAAAGCTCTAAAAAAAGCTCTAAGAAACACTATTGCCATGGGAACACCATTGGGATGCTTCCACTGTAGGGAGTATTATACATCTGATGATATACTGTAGGCCAAGAGAACAAGGACTGAGCTTGTGGAACATATGAAGAAAATGTTTTATTGTAGGTCATATCAAAACTCCAATGTTCCTTTATCCTACGCATAAAAGCCACTTTATCACACTGGAAATGAGCCACTGTAGTATTAGTATTTAATGGCAGCAAACCAATAAGAACAAAGGGTAAATATTTCAAATAAATTCCTATTGCGATCTCAGTCAAGCCAGGTTTTCTCTGTTACGTAACCATAATGTCTTTGGCATAGAGATCTGACTATAACTTTCAATATAACCTTTCAAGATAGCTCTTACTTAAAAGCAGTCCATGAACCTCGCTGGCATCTCTGACAGATAAACACTTAAATATGACAGTCGTAATGACAACTACAATAGCTTGATTTATGAGGCGTTTTATGAACAGAACAAAAAACAGCTGACTTCCTGTTTTTTCTGGCACACTAACAAGTCTAAAAAGCAAACAGTTGCTCTTTGTAAAATAAGTGTTGAAATTTGATGGTTCCATTGAAGTATGCTGCAGAAATATAGTACTTCGACTTCATTTGATAACCTTGTTTGGGGAGTTTTGACTAGTTGTGTTTTTTAGGGATATTATCAAATGATTTCAACATATCAAGAAGAAAATATAATAGTACAGAATAGTTCAAAAGTTCAAAACTCCATGCACAGCTTCCAGGTGCAAAAAAATAGATGGAATAGCAACCAAAGAGCAATAGACCAGTGTCAAATGAGACATAATTATATATATATATATATATATATATATATATATATATATATATAAAAAAGATAATAAATGTATATGCACAAACCAGAATTAAATAGAAAAGTAAGTAGTAAATGGGTCGTATTATTAAGAAAAATAGAAAACTTGATGTAAAAGTATTCAGAATACAGTACTCTGATTGGACCTTTTATAAGAATATGTTAAAAAATATATATTTTTAAGGAAGTATTCAGTATTCTGTGACTAAATGCATTTTCAAATATTATTCCCGTCACTGTTTCAACCTTTTGTATTGTTTTTCAGGAACTTTTTTTACTCCTTTGTTTTTTTTTTCAGTTTTTAATTTAGTTTTTAGTTCATATGTTGCTTTATGAGGTAGACAGGACTGGTTTAAGAAAAGCTAAAATAGATTAAATAAAGCCCTTCTAGTTTTGTGCTTTTAAAAAAAAATAAAAAAAATTGGAAAATCACTGAGAAGGTTTAGATCTTTCCTCATCTCCAACTCGAGATTGCCAAGACCATAAAAGTAAGTTGATGTACCAGTGCTTTTAGTAACAGGCCATTCGTAACATCCACGTCATGGCTCAGTGTCAAACATTGCGAGTATGCATCCGATTAGAATCAACTGTTCTGTGACAGAGGACAGCTGTGCCTTTCCAGTCTTCAATTTGTTTTTTGGATATTAGTACAAAGTTGGTCATCCATAACAAAAATCCTGACAACTGCAGATTAAATAGTTAAAGCTGGTTGCAACAGGATATCGTGTGATTTTTTTTTTTTTTTTTTGCTTTGCTAACTCAGAACGAATCGTGCGGAATTACATTTTTTAATCGTGTCCCAAAGCAAGCACTTGTATCTGGCAGCTTCTAGTGAACATGAACGTGACATGGCTTGTTGAGATAACGTAAAAATTTAAGTTCAAGGAAGTTATGAAATTACTGTATAATTGATTATGTAAGCCAAAGGTAGAAAGACAAGATAAAGTTGTAATGCTAGGAGTATTGTTAACAAGGTATCTGTACTTTAACTTAAGTCAAACAGAGTACTTCATCCAACACTGCCAAGATTGCACCAACAGGCATGAAAACGGGTCAGGGGTGAAAAAGGTGAGAAGTGTACCCTAACCCTAACCCTAGTCCTTTTTTTTTGCCCTGGTTTAGTCCTGTTTAAGTCCTGGTTTAGTCCTGTTTAAGTCCTGTTTTAGTCCTGGTTTAGACCTGGTTTAGTCTGGGTTTAGTCCTAGTTTAGTCCCAGTTTAGTCCTGGTTTAGTCCTGGTTTAGGCCCCTGCTGTCAGCTAATATGTCCCTTTGATGCAGAAATAATACAATAATATGACTCACCCCATAAGAACGCGGTCACTCCGTTGTAACAGTTTGCCGTGTTAATTTGCGTATGATATGTGAGAATGCTCTTCACTGATTACAGCTCGGTATTCAATACCATAATCCTCCCCAAACTGGTCTCTAAGCTCACCGCCTTGGGCCTGGGGACGTCCATCTGCTGCTGGATATGGGACTTCCTCACTAACAGGCCACAGGCGGTGAGGATCGGCAGCCACCTCTCCTCCACACGTGTCCTCAGCACTGGGGCACCCCAGGGCTGTGTTCTCAGCCCTCTCCTGTACTCCCTGTTCACCTACGACTGTACCGCCAGGCACAGCTCCAACATCATCCTCAAGTTTGCTGACGACACCACCATCCTAAGCCTCATCACCAACAACGATGAGAGCGCCTACAGAGATGAGGTGAAATCACTGACCAGCTGGTGTCAGGAAAATAACCTCTCTCTGAACGTCAGCAAAACTAAGGAAATGATCGTGGACTTCAGGAGACAGCGTGTAGACCAGCATCCCCCCATCTTCATCAACAACGCTGAGGTGGAGCAGGTCAGCAGTTTTAAGTTCCTTGGGGTACACATCACTGAGGATCTGTCCTGGACACTACATACAGACACTGTGGTTAAGAAAGCCCGACAAAGACTCTACTTCCTGAGGAAGTTGAGGAAGTTTGGTATGAACACCAGCATCCTCACAAACTTCTACAGGTGCACCATCGAGAGCCTGCTGACGGGCTGCATCACAGTGTGGTATGGGAACTGCACCGCTCAGAGCCGCAAAGCACTACAGAGGGTGGTGCGAGCGGCAGAGGACATCACTGGCAGCAGTCACCCCTCCATCCAGGACATTTACCACAGCAGGGGTCTGCGTAAGGCACGCAGTATCACTAAGGACCATACTCATCCGGCACAAGGACTCTTCCGTCTGCTACCCTCTGGTAGACGATACAGGAGCCTGCCAGCATGCACAAAAAGACTCAAAGACAGCTATTACCCCCAAGCTGTCAGACTACTGAACTCTGGATAATACTCTAAATACTGAACTCTCAATAATACTGCACTAAACTACTTTTCATTATGATAAAAGGAGAAATTCAATTTGTCAACTGGACAAAGTTTGTTTGGTCGAAAATGCTTCGCCGCTCATCTGAGAGGCTTCGTCAGCTCTGGTTCTACTGCTGGTTACACCCTGTTTATATCTAGCTGCAGGGAGGAGCTCCTTACACTGAAATAGCTCTGAAACTATCTCCACTAATCTGTCTCTTTGTTTTTCAAATTTCTCTGGCGACTAGTTTAGCCTCCCTATTCAAGCCTAACGACCCTCTCCACCCCTCTGCCCTGGCTTGTCTGCCCTAATGTTTCTTTGTCTGTTTTTGACTTGGTTTGAGAATCGAATTATAAATGGGAGACAAGTTATGTCTAACTCCCCCATTTCTGTTTAATGACGGATTCTCTTTTTTGACAAAAATTGCCTCTTTAACCCCCCTCTCAAACCAGTTTTGTTCCCTGGCTAAGATCTGAACCTCACTGTCCTCAAACGAATGGCCCGTGGCTTCTAAGTGACGATGTACGGCAGATGACGGTCCACTCTTGCACGCCCGCCTGTGTTGGTACATCCTCTTGTGAAGTGGCTGTTTGGTTTCCCCACTGCAGTCTTCACTACACTGAATGGAGTAGACCACATCGCTTGTGAAGTGCCACAGCCACTTCACAAGCTTTGTGTTTGTGTTGGAATTCTACAGAATGGAATGGAATGGCTGTAATACATGTAGAGATGCTGATTTTAGGGGGAAAAAAATGCAGTGGTCTCTTATTTTTTTCCAGAGCTGTATATCTGATTTGGTCCTGAATAGTAAGTGCACATAAGTCATGCAGATCAGCTCTTGGACCTTTGATTTGTCCTTGTCCAGAGACAAAGTTTAATCCTGGTTTAGATCTTTTCATTTTATGAGGTATATAAGACACTGAACACTGGCAGCTCTTTCAAACAGGCCTCCATGTGCTCTCCATTCAGCCCCACTCTTTACTAGCACACATGGTGAATATGGTGGAGGCTCCTGCCGGTGTATTTTGACCTGTTTTATATTCTTATTTAGTCCTACAGTACTTTGAGACAGAGTACAATGCTTGGTCCATGGTTTATCCCTGCATTTTGACCTTCTCAAGACCACTGGTTAGTCCTGGCTTGGTTCTTTAGTCATGCTGCTTTAGAGTCCTTGTTTTTAGTCCCAGATTTAAAGAAGACAAATGTATAAAATCAACTTTAATGAGCAATTAACCGTGTTGTAACACTGTTCCCTTAAATGAGCTTAGTTGTTTTTCAGTTGATTCATGCATGTTTGAGTTATCATCTGTTGTGCTACTTCTGAGGCTTGAGTGCTGAGAAAATGTTTATTTGTACCTACCCCCTATCTCCGCCCACTGCACTTACTCCAGGTCATACATGTATAGGGTTAAAAATGTCACATAGCACTATACAATAAAAAGTACGCAAAGTAAGTAAAAAACCCTAAGCTGACGTCGCTGTAAATGTCATCACATCACACTCACAAGCAGTCTATCAAAAGTACTTTTCAACATACCAAATCCTACAGAGGGCCTGTTTACACGAGAACGCTTACGGGTAAAAACGAAATATTTTATCGGAAGTGCCTTTTGTTTAGACAGTGACGGCATTTTGGGGGCTTAAAAACTCCAAAAACTGAAACCGAATATGCTCCGTCGTAGCCTTTTCATCTACACTGCCCAAGACGCAAAACTCTGGTCAAATCTGCTGACTGTATCTGAGTGTACACGTTTACATCACATTGGTTCATATATCAGTGTACTTTAGCCGTGTCTCAATTCTCAGAGTGCACAGTTCGGAGCATGGTTTTAAGGGCATATACGTCACTTCCGGCGCGACGACTGCTGTCCCATTTCTTTTTTGTCCAATGCACAGTTAAATTGGGGGAAGTCGGGGCGTGGACCAACTGCGTGAAAAAGCACACTTCCCGCACTCATATATCCCAGCATGCACCGCGCACTACTTCTTCTACGGGAGAAAATGAAGTCGGTGGCTGCATCTGGTAGTTGCGAGACCTGTCGCATTTTGCTGACGCCCATGTGGTCCGCGGACTGCGCTCAGGGCTGAACAAGTATGCACAGTTTTGACTGCAGTCTGAGCCCCCTTCAAACCACACTCCGAACTGTGCACACTGAGAATTGAGACACGGCTTTTGTTTGGCAGGACTCCCAGTCCACACCTTGTTGCGCCTTTGTTGCTTTGTAGTCTAACCTGGTCTGAAGCAATAGCTGAACTTCTTCGTCTGACCACACACATTTTTTTTCCTACCGGTAGCCATGTTTTGTTTTGCTTTTCGCAGCGCAGATGAGAAGAAGGAAGATTCTATGCATGTGCGCGGACATAGTGATAATGTATCACAGCACCACCTAGCCGTCTGGCATGCATACCCAATCGAATTCCACACACTTTTGTGTCACCGTATGCACACAGATTTCCTCCCGAAGATGCTCCTCTAAACGCGGAATAAAAAGTGAAGACACGACACAACTTTTGCATCTTCTGTTCAGACATCGTCATATAAACATAGCCTAAGAAAATAAAATTGGAGAATGAAGTAAGTACAGAGCAGTGGGCCTATACTGATGGCGTGCACAAACTACTCCAAATACAACATTGGGTGTGTAACTGGTGAGGGGGAACAACTATAATATGGCTTAAAGATCTAAAAAGAGGATTTTGCTTTAAGCTCTACTATCAAAATTCTAATTCACAATGAATATAATGTAAAATAATCCATGTTTGTGATAGTCTATTATTAAATACCTTGAATAAGCAAAGCAATATCTATGTAAGTGTTAGTTTAGAAGCTGCTTTCTCTCTACTTTATGAGGTATATAAGACATTGAACACTGGCAGCTCATTCAAACATGTGCTCTCCATTCATTCCCACTCTTTACTAGCTCTGCACACACTGGATTTTCTGGAGGTGCCCGCTGGTGTCGTCTGGCTCATATTACACCTCTCTCTCCCTCTTTCTCTCCCCCTCTTTTTCTCTCTCTCTCTCTTTCTGTGGCTAAACCTCTCATTCCTCCACAAACCACATCAGACAGCGTTGGCTTCCCTGCTAAACAGACGTTGCACCACTCCTCCACCTCCCACCAACCTGAGATAGAGACCACCTTCAATAGTATGTGCACACTCAGAGGAATCCAGCTCCAGGGATGTGGCTGGTACTATCACAGTGTTTAGACAAGCATGAAGAGAGGAACTGAGGGCGGCTCACACTGTCGGTACTTGTATGGGGCCCGATACTTTAAGAACTGTATTGCAGATCATGATTTGAGTTCATTTAATTTCAATTTTAGGCTGTGTCCCATTTCTCTGTCTTACCCCTTCGTCTTACCCCTACCATTGGTTTTGCGCGTTCATGTGAAGGCAAAGGTTGTCTCGATTCTAATTTTGATCAAGGGCTAAGCTCGGGCCACGACTGAGGGCTACATACCCCTTGAAACGAAGTAAGCTCTCGACCAGACTTGAAACGAAGGGGTATGCCTACAAGCTCAGGCAGGTTTTGGGATCAGGGTGGCAGCGTCACATTGACCAGCCAAGGAGTCTCATAAATGTATTTTCAGCAGTTGTAATTATCGATTAACAGTTTAGCAGGTTTACAATTATGACGCTGATGTTCTACGTGACTTTTAGTGAACTGTTGTTGTGGTTTTAATTGTAGTGATGTCTGTTTAGCCGACGTTATCATTTTCATCGAACTTTCATGCATAAACAAGCTAGTTTTTTTGTCGAGCTGAGGTACCCGATAATCCTTGACATTTGTTTACGTTTGTTTGCGTCGATTGTTGTCGCCTCTGTAGACGTAGCAGCCAGGCATAGGCAAGGGATGATGACGCAAACGGTAATCGAGTGGCGTCCCATTTCTTAGGGGAACATTCGTACCCCGAGCCCTCTCAGCTCGGTATCGAGGGGCAAGACAAAGATAAAGGGGTAGGGGAAGAGGTAAGACAGAGTAATGGGATGCAGCTCCTTTTTTGTACTGATTCACTCTTGTTTTTCGACTGGTTTAGTTTGTTTCATCAGGTGTTATTCTGGTTTAGCTCTGGTTAATTCAATTGAGTCATGGATTTGTATGGTATTGTTTCATCTTTTCATCATTTGCAATAATGATTTACAATGGTCAAATACTGCCTGTGGCCTTTGGTTCTAGTTAAAGGACGAACTTTTTATTTTGAATATGCATCATTTCAATGGACTCACTCCCACTCTCAGTTTGAACCACTCTAAACAAACCTGAACCTTGGTCTTTTCTCTCTGTGATTAGTTTGTAGATAAAATGAGTTCCCACATTGGCTTCTGTCATACTGGAGCCACTCTTCTGAACGGCTCTTTGAAACCAACAGATCCAAATGATTAATAACTCATAAATGAGCCGAAAGTCCCAATTTTTCATGCAAAAAAGTAAACTTTGTCATGCCCCAGTACAGATGTATTATAAAAGCAGCTCTTACGGTTAAAATTAGACATCTGTGTTCTGTTTACATCCAATTATGAAACGCACTGCACTGTTAGCATGCTAATTGTTACACTGGCCTCTAAAAGTGGTGAATATGGAATGCGTTAGAAAACAGGAGGAATAACTTTTCACCCTTTTGATCCAGTGAAAAAAAGTTGCAACCTTATTTTAGTTCATTAACGCCTGGTCTCATGGTCATTTTGCAACAAGAACGAACATTTTCCAGCCTAAAACATGCAAAATATGCTTCTGAAGACGGGACCCCGCGCTCACCTACATCTTACCCACTGCCCGCTGGCACTGGAAGATGGGTCAAATGCAGAGGGACAGGTTTTAAAGGGACATTTCAGTGAATCTATAACTTTGATTCTTTTGTCCATTGTCCAAATCTGTCTAGTGATTCTGAGATCCTCACTTCCTGTACAGTTCTGAGGTGTTCTAACGACTTAATGTTCTGTAACCTCTGCGATTACGCCCTGTGTGTGTGTGTCTGTGTGTGTGAGTGTGTGTGTGTGTAGGTGTGTGTGTGTGTGTGTGTGTGTGTGTGTGTGTATAATGAAGAAAGTGTGTAAACAAGCTGAGAGAGAAGCAGCGTGTGTGGGGCTCCATTTGGCTGTGGTTTTGTTTTTGAGGCGAATTTAAAAAGTTATGAGCTTCTTGTGAGCTAAATCTGGTGTATGTTTGTGTGTGTGTGTGTGTGTGCGTGTGTGTGTGTGTGTGTGTGTGTGTGTGTGTGTGCCGTTCAAGTCAGTGTGTTTGTTTGTAGGCTTTTCCCCCTTCACCCACTTCTCCTGCACATGTTTTGTGTTAGACTACCCCCTAGTGGCATCTGACTCCTCGTATATTTCAAAGGTTTTTCTTCCTCTTTTGCTGCATATTTGAAGTTTTCTGACAGACAATCTGGAGTTTTTGTATTTAATGTTCCTGCTAATTTCATAAAACATTGTCCAGATGATTAGTTTTCTCATTCATTTGATTGACACTGAACTACAAAATTAGCCTGATGTCAGGATAGAAATTAAACTATTCTTCAAGCAAAGTTAAACAGTTTTTCATTTTTTACCAGTGTTGGTGTAACTTGTGTTGTGTACAAAATACGTCTTTAAAATGGAAATGTCATTGCTTTGTCTAGAATGTCCCACAATATGGCATTAAACTTATCTATTCCCATGGAGACAAGTTACAGGTCAGGTCTGTGGAAAGGCGATCGCACTCACTGTAGAAATACTTGTTTTTCATAGTGTTCTGGAGCAGTAAAACATCTATAAATGAATAAATGCAACATAAATGAGTTTAATGCTATAGTGTGAAACCTTTCAGGCAAAGCAATAACATCTCCATGGAAACCACTGTGACAGAAAAGTTACACAGTGCACCTTTAACGTGTGTTCTGTACAAAATACATCTTTATAAAATGGAAATGTCATTGCTTTGTCTAGAATGTCCCACAGTATGGCATTAAACGTATCTATTCCCATGGAAACAAGCCTCTGGGGCAAGTTACAGGTCAGGTCTGTGGAGAGGCGAGCTCACTCACTGGAGGAATACTTGTTTTTCATAGTGTTTTGGAGCAGTAAAACACCTATAACTGAATAAATGCAACATAGATGAGTTTAATGCTATAGTGTGAAACCTTTCAGGCAAAGCAATAACATCTCCATGGAAACCACTGTGACAGAAAAGTTACACAGCGTCTGGATTGCCTCTTTGTCCAAACTTTCAGCATGCAACCTGAGAAAACTGCACTTTTTAAGTATAGATTTTTCATTTTCTTTTAAGTTTGAATGTATTTTCTTTTTACATACAGTATACTCAATAAGAAGTGACAGTTATGAGAATGTTTTGCCTCGAGCAGCTGAAACATGTCAAGCTAAATACATTTCACTGATAAAGCTGTCTGCCTAAATGGTGCATTGTGTAACTTTTCTGGTAGAGGATGCGTCAAATGTTTTTTCTCCTCGGAAATGTTATCGTTTTGTCTGAAATGTTTCACAGTATGGTCTCAAACCTTTCTATCTTCATGGAGACCAAACCAGACCAAGTTACAGGTCAGATCTGCGGAGAGGTGACCCCCGCTCACAGTCAGAATGTGTTTTTCAGTCAGAAAGTATTTTTGAGCTATAAAACCACCTGTAATTGAATAAACGAAAAGTAAAGCTGGATTGTCTCTTTGTCTGTACTTTTGTCATGCCAAGAGAACATCACCTTTTAGACTTTATTGACTACAAACTTTATTGATCCACAAGGGAAATTATTTGGGTATAGAGTTTTCAATAACATGTCAAGGGAAATACATCTCATTAAGAAAGTTGTCTGCCTTAAAGAAAACTACTATAAGTACCGTATGACAAAGCTTATCTTGTTTTAGCTTTATTTTTAGCTTGTTTTATACATTATGTTTTATGCTGAAAATCACATGTCCCGCCACATTCAGCAGCTTTTCTTTCTGCTTCTACACTGTTCATCCTGAAATAAGGAGCAGCATTTAAAAACTTGAGTAATGCCATAATTATTCACTTTTAATGCCTTTCCTTCCTCCGCACAATCGTCTGCACTTATCTCTCCACTTTTTATCGTCAAAGAGGATCCGTGTGGAGTGAAACCAGCAGATGTGGAGGTGATAATGACACTTTAAGTCCTCCTGTCCTTGGCTGGAGGAGCTTTCCCAGGCGTTTTGTGCACACTCAGCGAAAAGAGGAGAACAACAAGGGCTAAGGGAGCGGCCGTGTACAGTGCGGATGTGTGCGCTGAGAGATGGAAAGATCATGTTGGAACTAATCTGGGCCATGTGTGGTTTAAAGGATGCTCCTGAGTCACTCCGTTGCGAAAATGAATAGATTTGATTGTCCGTGTGTCTGCTGTTCTTTTTTTCAACCATTTGTCTTCATGTTTTCTTCATGCACGTTTTCTAAAATGGTATGCTAATACGGCTGGGAGCTATGGGCAATAAGGAACAATGCTGTATGTGGTATCTCTATTGCATCCTGCGTGACAGAGGGGGAGGAGCATTATAGAGCTACTTTTTTTTACTTTTCATTGCAGCCTCTTGACTGCTGTAAAACTATATAAGAAGAATAATAACTTTATTGATCTCACACAGGAGAAATTGTTCTCTGCATTTAACCCATCCTGTTATTAGGAGCAGTGGGCAGCAAGAAATGCCCTTCTCAAAACAAGTACAAAAATCTTAAAATGAGGCAAAAGTCAAACATTTCAAGGAAAAAAAACTGCCAATGGGGTAAGCATTTCTTTCTTGGTAAGAATTCTTGAAAGTAGCATGATTTTCTAGTCCCCAAATTGCATAAAATTAGGTAGAACTTTTGCTCAAAATAAGCAAATATATCTTGATTTAAGTAATTCAAATTGGAGAAATCTGCTTTTATTGACAAAATAAGTCTTGAAACAAAATCTTAAAACAAGCATTTTGTGCCTGTCTGTTAGAATTAGAAAAAAAATTAGAATGAAATTAGTTCAAAAATTAGAATGTTTTTCTTAAATAAAGGGTAAACTAAATAGTCAGACTATCCTAAAATGAGACATTACACCTTGGATGTGATTTAGCAGCTTTATTGCAATTTCACAAGAAATTTAAAACATCTGGTGCCCCCTCTAATCCCATTTCCAAAAATATTTTTTTCTTTCAATTGTCAGGTGCCCAACTTTTGCAACTCCAGAGCAAAGAAATAAAAAAATAAGTGCGACTGGGCTTTTTTCTACATTTCTGCAAATGGCAAACAAAAAGAGGTCAGTCATAGGGCTCCTATTGAAACTCACATTTGGCACTTAAGACAAGTGTAAAGTGTGCCCAACTTTTGGAACTCCGGAGTTCATGGGCAGCACATGACTGCGGCCGGCGACCATCTCCATGATCTTGTTGCTTAGGCTTGGTCAGGACCTAAGCTGGAGGATTTTACCTATGGCGCACGGATTTTACGGGAAGATCCGGGGATTGAACCCGGAACCTTCTTGCTGTGAGTGCTAGCCCCTCAGCCCCTCAGCCACTGTGCCGCTAAGCCACTTGCCTACTTACATTTATAGATATAGATATTGTTTTGAGGCTGCTTTTTTCTTTTTTTTTCTCTTGATTGTTGGCGGCACGGTGGCTGAGTGGCTAGCACTCATGCTTCACAGCAAGAAGGTTCAGGTAGTGCAGGCCTTTCTGTGTGGAGTTTGCATAGGTAAAATCCTCCAACTTAGGTCCTGACCAAAGCCTAAACAACAAAATCATGGAGATGGTCCCCGGGTCAAATGTAGAAAACGATTTCTCCTGTGTGAGATCAATAAAAAGACAATCTTCTTAACCACTGTAAGGCGCTTTGTGTTACATTTTCTGTACGAAAAGCGCTTTATAAATAATGTTTGATTGATTGACTGATTGATTGATTGATTGATTGCTTTACCTGGAAAGTTACACACTATGGCTTTAAACTTCATTCATTCATTCATTTCATTTATTGCTTCATTTCAAACAGGTCAACACAAGGAAATAAATACATGTAACCAATATACAGTCAAATACATTTGTTTTTTGTTTTTTTTGCTCGAAAAGGGGTGGGAAGAAGAAAACTTATTGAATCTCACCCCTGACTTCCAAAACATAACTTAAATTATTGATTTAGCTTCCTTGTCAGTTCAGTTGAAAAACACAAAAACAAAACAAAGCCAAATTCCATTCTTGTACAAAAAAAACAACAACCTTTGATCAGGGACAATAAATTACACATAAGGTGTTTTTTATCAGGAACATTACTTCATTATCAGGAACAAACTTAATTATCCATAGAGTCGATAATGCCACCAGGCCAGGTTTTAGGTTAGATCTGTGGAAAGGCAACCCCACTCACAGCAGGAATGCATATTTTTAAAGTTTTTAACCAACTGAAACATTTGTAATGGAATAAATGTAATATGGATAAGTGGAATACCATTATGAGGAATAGTTTCAAGGCAAATCCCTCTGGATACAAGCACTGGAAAAGTTACACAGCACATCTTTAAAGGTCCCATGGCATGAAATTTTCACTTTCTGAGGTTTTTGAACGTTAATGTGAGCTCCCCTACCCTGTTTACCCCCCCCCCCCCCCCCCCCATGGTTAAAAGTTGCGAAATGTCTAAACTGAGCATTTGCGGTCCTTTTCTGCGTTTGAAAAAAACACAGCTCAAACGGGCGATTCTGAACAAGGCAACTATGTGACGTCACATCGAAAAATGTAGCTCCACCCCCCCGTCTGGATGTCTACCCACTGTCTCTGTAAATCACGCCCAGAGAGTTTGGACCGCGAATGAGCTACGCAATGCGAAATGCATTTTTTTATTTGCCTGGAGGCACGTGCGAGTGTTTCTAGGCTCGGAAGTCCTTTATCTGAGCCTCTGGACCTCTGAAACAGCAGTGGTTTAATTTTATTTTCTGTGAAAATTTGTTTTTTTCATTGAAATGCCTCTCCTTTCTTCTTCCACGCTTAAAACGCGGAAGTGGGAGACACACACGCAGCGCTAATCCAGGAACCAGCGGCACATTTGCCCCCCTTCCACCCGCTCCTCTAACCTATCTCTGTCCTTCTCATTTGCATTCAAGCAACAAGGCCCAGAACGAGTTGTTCAGAGAGATATTTTCTTACTCTGACGGTGTACATGTGTCTTTCTCATGCACTGAGTCTTGATTTTGGAGCAGGATTCATTTACAGTATTAGGGAACCATTAAGGCACCATATAAAAGCATCAAGAAGTACCATGTCATGGGACCTTTAAGTTTTGTCATCCCATATAGTGCTTTGAACTAGAAATCTGAATTATGTATGAAACAACTGCTAAATAGTTTGGTTGGTAATACAAAAATAAAAGATTATTCTATTCTTCAAGCAAAGTGAAACATTTTCTTTTAATTTTTTACCGGTGTTGCTGTGTACAAAATACGTGGTAATGGAAATGTTTTTGCTTTGTCTAGAATGTCCCACGGTATAGCATTACGCTTATCTATTACCATGGAGACAAGCCTCCGGGGCAAGTTACAGGTCAGATCTGTGGAGAGGCAAGCTCACTCACTGTAGGAATACCTGTTTTTCATAGTGTTCTGGAGCAGTAAAACACCTGTAACTGAATAAATGCAGAATAGATGAGTTTAATGCCATCCATCCATCCATTTTCTTCCGCTTATCCTGGTCTGGGTCGTGGAGGCAACAGTCTAAGCAGGGACGCCTAGACCTTCTTCACCCCGGACACTTCCTCCAGCTCTTCCAGGGGGACCCCAAGGCAAGACCCCGAGGGAGGGGTCCAGGAGGCTTCCGGAACAGATGCCCGAGCCACCTCAGCTGGCTCCTCTCAACGTGGAAAAGCAGCGTGAGTTTAATGCTATACTGTGAAACCTTTTATAGAGGAGCAGCCGTGCGACTTTTTCTGGTTGCTTATATGGTGCCATTTTGAGGACGAGTGACCATTCAAAAGATGGATTCCATTTGAGTTAATTGCTATGGCAACTGCCCAAACTTTTCATCACATTGACACCCATGGACAGAAGAGGAGAGCCAGATGGTAATACAGTGTCCTTAACACTGAACAGATAAACTATTTCCACCTACACTGAGCGTCTATCCTATTTTGAATGGGCTTTCTCCCAATGATGTGGCTCTATGACTCCACCTGTTTCCAATGCTCAGATCCTTTCTTTTTCCCTCTCTTTCTCTTTCTCTTTGTCTGGGCACTATACGCGTGAACATCTTGAAATGGTAAAGTCAAATCAGACCTGGGCTAAACATTACAGTGCAGTTGTCAAACAGAAAATGAACAGGCTCCAAGTCTCGTTTTGACTTTCGACCGAGCAAAGTTAGAACCGTCTCCAGAAGAGCCAAGACACACGAGGAACAAGGCTGATGGAGCGAGCAGTAAACAGTAAGCAAACGTACAAGAATGTTTATCGTTTTATGCAGATCTCAACGAAGTGGACTGTGAGTGTTACTGTTACCAAGACACAGTAACCGATAAGTGTTAAAGTGGCAATGTGTAACCTGAGATATTGATCTCACTGATAAACACACAAGCTGAGACAAGAAAGTAGTGGTGCCAAAGCTACGAGTCAGGACTGAGAGTAGAAATGCGAGTTTTTCAATGTTTTGGGGACGAAACACTGAAATTGAATAAAAGTAAGATAGATACTGTGAATCATACCAGCAAAATAATAATGTAAAGCTGGAAAAGTTACACAACACATCGTTAAATCAAGTCTATAAATGTTCAGTTATGGAATTGATAAAAAGCATTATACTTTCCCACCTACATTCACCAAGTGGGCCTGCCTGTAAAGTAAGAACATTTGGCTGTGCAGAGTCTTGCGGACACAGCAGTGATAAAAGGGGCTTTTTTGCATTTCTGGAACCATTTAAAATCTTTCGCGTCGTATGTCAATGATATAATGTTTTGCTGAGTAGTTTATTGTCCATTGTTTGCTCCGTAATCAAACTCAGTAAACCGATTTAAAGGGATAGTTTGGGTTTTTTGATGTGAATCTGTATGGCATCCCCTTCAGCAGTGTCGTGCATTAACACCGACTTACCCCTGACAGTGTCCTCTGAGCCGAGTTCTGCCCCGGTTCTGGCTAGGTCCGACAAGTTAACCAGGACAGTTAATAAAGCTTGTTTTTCTTCTCAAAACAATACTTGTCCAAAAAGTGATATATTTGCATCACAAAACAGGTGTCCACGAAAAAGCCATTAGTCATAATCGCTTGGTGCTATTTTCTCTCGAGTGGCTCCAGCCTCAAACACTTCTCTGTCCCTCCTCTCTCTCCCTTCTCGTTCCAACTCCCAACTCCCGATGTCCTCCTCGTCGGTGTTTTAGTCAGACATTTTACTTCCCGAGCATTAAAACACAAACCGGTACGGCTGTCCAGCTGGGAGCAGCGCACAGTCACTGCGTGCACATGGACGAGTGTAATCCGATTGCAAATGGATTGGGATCGTATCGAATTCATGTGCAAAGGCTAAGAATCGTATAGGGATTGGTTTCCGTAATCCGACTGGAACCCCTGGCTTAGGCCGATCGCAATCCGCTTGGTGTCGCCTTGTGCACAATATCGGATGGGCTTGGTGTACTGTGCATGCACGGGAATTTTCGCCAGGGATTTCACCCGGAAGTGACAGGAGGCGCCGACGCCGTCATAAGTAGCGATTGTTGCCGGAAAAGTCTGACGAAATCATGGCTGTGAAGAAAGAATGCACAACACGTACACCAATGCTGCTCCGTCAAACTCCTCGAGCGCCATCTTTGTATACCGCCACATAGTTTGTTGTGTTTTTATTGAGTAGAGATCACCCGGAAGTAGTTGGACTACAGCGCCACATAGCGTAGCGGAGCCGGCCAGGTTGCTGCCCATTATCCGATTACGAGTTTCATGTGCACTGGGATCTAAGGACAGACCACCCGCCGAGTAACGGGATCGGATTTGAAGAAATCCAATCCCATCCTACCATGTGCACGCAGTGAGTGATACGACTCAATGGAAAATAGCACCAAGCGATTATGCCTTCTGACTTTTTCGTGAACTGTTTTGTGACGCAAATATATAACTTTTTGGACAAAAGCTTTATTAACTGTCCTCGCTAACTTACTACGAACTACTTTCGTCAGCGCCAGAACCGGGGCAGAACTCGGCTCAGAGGACACTGTCTGGGGTAAGTCAGTGTTAATGCACGACACTGCTGAAGGGGATGCCATACAGATTCACATCAAAAAACCCGAACCATCCCTTTAAGGGCCAATACTTGATTTTTTCCATGCATTTGAGCAAAGTTTGTCTTGTTCCAGTACAGATATATTGTATGTAGTAGTAGGTTTAGAAATAAATCCACTGTCTCTGTCAGCATCTAATTATAAAGTATTTTATTGGCCACTCAGGACACTCAGAATACATAAGGTGAGAGAGTAAAAACTTGTTTCAAATGAACTAGCTCTTGTTTTTCATGCTGTCACGTTCTTTTCACCATTCTCCGAGACCAGTGTGGAGTTTTTCGGTGCCGTAAAATTAACAACTACCATGCTAACATGCACTTCCTGGATGAAGGACAATAAAAATAAAATAAAAATTAAATGCAATTATTTTGATCTCAAGACTTGCTTGCATAAATCTCTACTTGGGCAAGATACATTTTCCTCAAATACATGGGGAAAAAAATCAGGTACAGGGCATTTAATTGAAGGGTTAGGAGTTATAGTAAGGGTATGAAATATAACTATTGTTCATTATAAATTAAGTCTTTGTTCATGCTTTATTAAGGCTAATTCAAGTGTAGTTATTATGTTTTCATAAAATGTGTTGTTGTTATTATTGTTAGGTGTTCTCATGGTGAGTCTGAACTATCACTTCTCTCCATAGTTTGAGTTTCCGTCCAAAAGTTCAGAGTTCAGGTGGGGTTTTTCCACTGACTACATGAGCTGTGACAGATTCTCTAAAACACACTGCGCTCTGACAATATGGCCGTGATTAGCAGCAGACTGTGGGGGTCAGACAGATGGGATGTGCACGTTTGTATGGAGGGAAAACTACAGCTCCTCGGTTCATATCTCGTGACCTGGAACATATTCTCGACGGTGAAGTCTGGTCGGAGCACGCAGAGATGTGGCACTTTCCAGAAGCCATCCATCTTTGGGAGCGTTAGCAGTACAGTGTATGTTTGACTTTAGCAGCTCTGAGGTCCCAGGCTGATGGATGCACGTCACACAGGCATGACCTGCAGTGCTTTCCTCTACTTCACACACTCACATTAACTGGGTCATCAATCAGGCGTGTGCTTTTGAATGGGCTCGAGGCTGCCGGCTGCAGTTCTGCTCTAAGGAGATATGTTTTCATGATTTACTGATTTATAACAGTAAATCAGTGAATTAGAAGACAATTTATGATTTTGATTTGCATGCTCACATGTTCATTGAGCAAAATACTGAAATTACTGTGGATTAATTTTTAATCCCATATTGATACTTTGCAGTGACATGCTGACCTGCATCTACATGCATCTCTATAGGTGGAATGTTCTGCATTATTATTACTACAAACCAAGTAGCTTCTTCAGGGCTTTGTGTTAGTGACAGTGGCTCCCACTAAATGTGACTGTGAGAACCACAGTTACTAACCACAGTTACTAACACACTAACAAAAGCCTTACAAAGTTACAAAGTTACTTGGTTTGTAAAGAAACATCAGCTCCAAAAGTTTAACTTGGTGAGTTTCAGGTTTATCAATAATTCCACAGTTTTACATTCAAACTCAAACTGACTAAACCTAAAGATGCACAATGCAGTTTTTTCATAGGCTGTATAAAGAGTGGGAGTGTCACCCATAATACTTGGCTCCAGGCAAATGAAGCTCAGTGAGGCTGGCTGTTATAGGAGTGATTTTGGAGCCGAGTTCCATATTTGGATTTCTGACAGTATCTTAGCGACCAATGAGCCAATCCGGATCAAGGCTGTTGAAGGTAACGCCCCGCCCCACCCACACTGCTGGTTAAGCGGGAGCCATGGGACATTCCAGGCAAAAAGTTTCAGACCGCCACCAGAAAACACCAGTTTTTTGCATGATTAAACTATTAATGTGATATATATGTGGGGTATAATTATGTGATGTTTTAGTCATGGTGTTTATTGTCTTGTTTATCAGATGTTTTATGTTCACTTTGGGCCTAGGGGGCGCTGCAATTTCAAATCCTGTGTGCAACCTGTACATATGCTTTTTGACAATAAAGCTGACTTTGAACTTTGAATTATTTCAAGTGAAACATTTAGTTGTAATGGAATTTAATTTGATTTTATATCCCTTTCTTAGATAGTTTATGCCAATAATCCTGACTGCGTCTTGTATAAGGACTTGTGGCTGTCACCACAGTAGCACCCCGTGTTTTACAATAGTACTATTTGCCACATGTATGTACAATTCCCAATTCAGTGTCTGACTCCCCTCTGTCCATTTGTCACAGAGGCTGAGTGGTTAGCAGCAGTGGGGCAGAAAGGGTGCACACTGGGATAAGATCTGCCCCCTGACCCACTGGACCTCATTAGTGCAGCCAATCACACACACAACGTTAGACTCATTACCCTGAGACATGGACAAATAAACAGCACAAAGCCTGAGCTGAGAGAGAGAAGAGGGCGAAGGAGAGAGGGAGGGAGAGAGACAGAAAGAGAGATAGGACATGGGCATAGAGAGAGAGACATAGAGAGATAGGACATGGGCATAGAGAGAGAGAGAGACATAGAGAGATAGGACATGGACATGGGCAGAGAGAGAGAGAAAGGAAATGGGCATAGAGAGAGAGAGAGAGAGAGACATCGAGAGATAGGACATGGGCATAGAGATAGAGAGAGAGAGACATCGAGAGATAGGACATGGGCATAGAGATAGATAGATAGATAGATAGATAGATAGATAGAGAGAGAGACAGAGAGAGAGAGAGAGAGAGACAGAGAGATAGGACATGGGCATAGAGATAGATAGATAGATAGATAGATAGATAGATAGATAGATAGAGAGGGAGACAGAGACAGAGAGAGAGAGAGACAGAGAGATAGGACATGGGCATAGAGATAGATAGATAGAGAGAGAGACAGGGAGAGAGAGAGACAGAGAGATAGGCCTTGGGCATAGAGAGAGAGAGACATAGAGAGATAGAATATGGGCAGAGAGAGAGAGAGACATCGAGAGATAGGACATGGGCATAGAGATAGAGAGAGAGAGAGAGAGACAGGGAGAGAGAGAGACAGAGAGATAGGCCATGGGCATAGAGAGAGAGAGACATAGAGAGATAGGACATGGGCATAGAGAGAGAAAGCCATAGAGAGATAGAATATGGGCAGAGAGAGAGAGAGACATAGAGAGATAGAATATGGGCAGAGAGAGAGAGAGAGACATAGAGGGATAGGACATGGGCATAGAGATAGATAGATAGATAGATAGAGAGACAGGGAGAGAGAGAGACAGAGAGATAGGCCATGGGCATAGAGAGAGAGAGACATAGAGAGATAGGACATGGGCATAGAGAGAGAGAGACATAGAGAGATAGGACATGGGCATAGAGAGAGAAAGCCATAGAGAGATAGAATATGGGCAGAGAGAGAGAGAGACATAGAGGGATAGGACATGGGCATAGAGAGGGACATAGAGAGATAGAATATGGGCAGAGAGAGAGAGAGAGAGAAAGTGAGAAAGGCAGAGAGACAGAGAGATATAGAAAGAGAAGTAGAAAGAGAGTGAGAAAGACAGACAGAGAGACAGACAGACATGGTGAGAGAGAGAAAGAAAGAGAGAGAGAAGAGGGAGGTACATGTACAACTTAACCCCATGTCTCTGTGTCAGATGCCCTCCCAGTGACCCACACTTTTGAGCCTGTTTGTTTTTCCACGTGCTCCTGTTCTGGGTTCATTCAGGCACATCTCCGACACGACCGTCACGCTGCTGTTTGTGACATTTAAAGGGGAAGTGCCATTGTCCACAGAAGAATATAATACCAAGATCAGGTTTCTAAAGGGGAATTTGTGTGAAATATTTTATATACAGCAACTACAAACACAGAAGTCATTAAAACAGGCCACATTTAGTCAGATTTCATGAGGAACACATTCAAGCCATATATATATTATTTAAAGTTGAAAAAAAACAGTTTAATTTGCAGATATTGTGTACCATGTGAAGTAAAACATTAATTTGGGTCAATCAAGTTATCTGCCTTTATGATAAACCGAGACTATCTACAAAGAGTTAGACAGAAACTAATCTTAAAAACACAGAGGAAGTGAGAGCTTCAGGGCGTCTAAGAAGTCCACAACAGGTGCTCCTCAAGGACACACGGCACTGCACCAGGAGTGGAATAAAGTCACCCAGGAACAATGTGAAAGACTTGTGGGGAGCATGCCAAGACGCATGAAAGCTGTGATTAAAAATAAGGGTTATTGCACCAAATATTGATTTCTGAACTCTTCTTACTGTAAGTGTAAACATTAGTATTATGTTGTTTTAAAATGAATTTGATCTTGTTTCTTTGCATTGTTTGAGGTCTGAAAACATGTATCTTTTTTGTTATTTTGACCATTTGTTATTTTCTGCAAATAAATGCTCTAAATTATAATATTTTTATTTGGAATTTGGGGGAAATGTTGTCAGTACTTTATAGACTCAAACAAACATGTTCCTTTTGCCCAAACATATACTTATAAGTAGTCATTTTGCAACGGTCTCTTATTTTTTCCCAGAGCTGTATAGTG